>JARHVA010004052.1:332500-357500 GCA_037957365.1 Torreya grandis | reverse complement strand
GTGTGCACAACCTTGGAATGTTGACAAGATTGTTAGCTCATCAAGGCTTTTAAAAAATATTTCTTTGTTCTATAATCTAAGTCAACTCATGGATGGTAATGTTTTCTTTGATTTCTTCATATCCTCTACTATGTTATATCTACCTTTTTTAGATGGATCAGTAGGTCGATATTGATCATTACATTTTGGGAGAGGTGGATTGTTGTTGGATATAGGATCCAATGGAACGAGTGAAATTTTATTGGGAAGTGTAAAGGTAGTATAAGGTTATTAATTCTTATTTATCATATTGTAATTATTCTTTTGAAACTATTGAAAGTTTTGAATCTCATTTGTGTTATCTTTTGGCTCATTCTCATCCTCAATTAATAATGGGAAATTGTAAGTTTAAAATACCATTGAAGTATTAGAAGAATTAGGTGAATTAGACATGGATGTGTTAGACTAATTAGAGATAATATCATACCCTTACATATCCTTTTGTAATATTTCATAGGGAGTACAAAAATCTATACAATCTAACCAACCATGTTGTACTTTGTTGTGGACTATACACCCGTTAGGCAAGGCTATATCACATATGTTTATCTAAAGGATTTTTTTGGTAATGGATCTAGATTATTGAATGGTGTTTTAAATGGTAGGTTATATATTTGTAATGCAAAATTCCTATTCAATTTTTCCATCACTATGTTCACTAAATGTTTTTCCATACATAGAAACACATTACTATGTGTATGAAGCATACATTCAATGAAATCTAACTTTATTTTGGTGGAATTATAATCTCTACACTATGTGTTAAATGTGTTAACTTCAACTAGGGATTTATTATGATTATTAATGATTAGGAACATATATAGGATTGTTCAAAAAGTTTAGATTCCTTTTTGGTGTAATAGAGATAAAGGTAACTATGTATAGAACTGATTTTAATTATTTTCCATGAAATTCTAATTGACATTTAGAATGAGATTCAAATTTGGTAAATTTTTTCTGATGTTGGGTATGGACACAAATTTCAATCGAGGTTTCAATTGATGGTCAAAATTGATAGATCCATCATAATCCTTAGGTATTGTATTGATATTATAGGCCTTATGTAAGAACACTACAGTCATTGAATTTGAGGCATTCTTATACATCCCATGAGCTAATACAAAATTAGGTCTTTACATACATCTTTACAAATATATATATATATATATATATATATATATATATATATATATATATATATATATATATATATATATATCTTTTATAATATTAGATTAAAATCTATATTTGGTTCATTCAGTTCCATTTTAATACTATTAAAATGTTGATATACTACACTATGGTTGGTAACCTTCCCAAATTTAATAATAAATTTATATGGCATTGATCCCATGGTGTTATCAAAATATCTATAAGGTTAAGGAACTATTCATAAGTAACATATTTAAAAATTGAAGGGAATAAACTATATGCAACATATTCATGAACCTCTAGACACCAATATCATGTCAACCCCCCCACTTACATGGTAACCTTATAAACATTAACACTCCTTGTTAGGTTGTGGAGCTAAAAGCTTCAACCCTTTGCAAATTAAAAGAACAAGAATGTTGCTGAGATCTAAGAGCACCGGCGTCGGCAGCAGGACCGACGTCGGTCGTGACCAGTGCAGAAGGCCACCGGCGACAGCAGGGAGTCGGCTGACGTCGGTAGAAACAGACTAGCAGGGACCGACGTCGGTCCCCTGTGTGTTCTAGAACTACTCGTTACATGGATAGTTAGTTAAGTGAATGAAGTGTTTGCATGTTAAGACCAGTTAGAGTCTTTGGCTGCAAGGATAATTGTCTAAATTAAGTGTCTAAGTTATTGTTTAAGTCTGGGATCTATTTATAGACCCATTGGCATGTATTGTACAAGTATGAGATATAAAGGAAGAGTTCCTTCTAGTTGTAAGATCATTGAGTTGTAGGTTGTTGCAAGCTCATAGGAGATCTACATGTGAGTATGGTCTGTTGAATTGCAAGTTGCAAGTTCATGGGAGATCAACTTGAAGTGCTATAGAGTGCTTGGTGTACCGACAGGGTTATTACTAACTGGTTGGTGAGGTGAACACCAATTTTGTGTGTGAGTTGGTTGTTGGGACCATTTTTTGTGTAGGAGAGTGTTGTGTAGAAGAATTACTGTACACTTGAGGCATGGGAAACCTCTGTAAGGTGGAAGAGTGTGGCAGCTCTTTGTAGTATTCTTTTCTGTAAAGTGTTAATACAAGTTAGTGTATTGTCTCTCATATTTTGTGCTATTGGTGAATTCTAGTTACTTGTGTTTCTGGTTATTTCCGCATATTTAATTGCTTATATTTGGTAATCATACTGTGCTCTTTCTGAGGAGCAAGATCCTAATTAGTGGAATAAGAACAGGTGTGTTTGTTCTTGGATTCCCACTCCCCCCTACAAGTGGTATCAGAGCTTTTGGTTGGGATACTAACAGATTGGTTTAGATCTGCGTAGTGTGTTTTTGATTACAGGTTACTCATAGGGTTTCTGTTTGAGTGGGAGTTGAGCAATGGCAGAAGACAGTCAACTACGAATGGAAAAGTTTAATGGCAAGAACTACCAATTGTGGAAGATGCAGATTGAGGATTATCTGTATCAAAAAGATTTGTACTTACCATTGGGTGGGGTTAATTGCAAACCCTCGGATATGAAGGATGAAGAATGGGAGGTTCTTGATCGGAAGGCTCTGGGATCTATTAGATTGAGTCTTGCATCATCTGTGATTTCTAGCTTATCATAGTGTAAGACAACGGTGGAGTTGATGGAATCTTTGGCAAATTTATATGAAAAACCCTCAGCTTCTAATAAGGTATTTCTTATGAAGCGTTTATTTAATTTGCAAATGTTGGAAGGTGGATCTGTTCATAGCCATCTTAGTGATTTCCATGGTTTGGTAAACCAGTTAAGTTTAGTCAATATTGTATTTGATGATAAAATTAGAGCTCTCTTAATCTTGTGTTCATTACCTAAAAGTTGGGAAGGTTTGGTAATGGCAGTTTCTAATACTGTGTCTCCTTCAAAAGTCTTAAAAGTGGACGATGTTGTGAGTGTGATCTTGAATGAAGAGATACACAGGAAAGCATAGGTGAATCATCAGGAGATGCTTTGAGTGTTGAAGGCAGAGGAAGGCCAAGAGAGAAGATAGAGCGTGGGAGATCAAGGTCAAAGATAGGCAGAAGATCCAAGTCCAGGTATGGTAGAATAACCTACTGGAAATGTGGAAAGCAAGGGCACTTAAAGAGAGATTGCAGATCAGGTGAAGATCAGCATGAAGGACATGGAGAAGAAGCAGATGTTACGGATTACATTGCACAGGATGCTCTGGTATGTTCTTTGGATAAAGAAGAATCTTGGGTTTTAGATTCTTGTGCCTCTTTTCATGCATCCCCACATAGGGAATTTTTTCATGAGTATGTCCATGGAGACTTTGGAGAAATTTGTGTAGGGGATGGTAAGCCTTGTCAGATTGTTGGCAAAGGAAAAGTGAAGCTGAAATTGCAGACAGGTGACACATGGGTGTTAAAGGAGGTCATGCATGTCCCAGTTCTGAAGTGGAATTTGATTTTTGTTAGAAGTTTGGGTGATGATGGTTGCACAGTAACTCTCACAATGGACTCTTGGAAGGTTACCAAGGGTACACTTATTGTAGCTAGAGGTAAGAAAGTAGGTACGCTTTATCTATCTACTTGTATTATTGATTCTCTTTCTGAGTTATCTACTTCAGCTATAGATTCGAAGATGTGGCTTGATAGGCTTGGTCACAGAGATAAGAAGGAGATGCTTGTTCTTGAGTCAAAGAGTATGCTTTCAGATTTGGAAGGCATGGATCGTGGTTTCTGTATGCAAAAGAAGAAGGTGATATTTCTTGAGGAATCTGATGTTAGTGACAAGAACAAGAAAGCCTTGGTTTTCAAGGAGAAGGTGACGAACAGAGTTCAGCACAAGGTGCAGAGGAATTCTGAGCAGAGCAAGGGTGATTTGGACAAGGGTTTGATCCAAGAGGAGCTTGCGAGAAAAAGTCAGGTCTCACTAGAAAAACATAGAGACCGACGTCGGCAGGAAAACCAGCATCAGTGTCCAGACAGGGACCGACATCGACTATGTGCAGCCCGACGTCGGTGACTCAGAGTAGATAACGATCGGCGTCAGCCAAGGGAAACCAACGTCGGTAAGGTGGCAGTTGCAGGGAACTGACATCGGTCGGCTGCAGACTGAGATGTGACTGGCATCAGTTACTGAGATGAATTTTGGGTGGACAGCCAGCTGTCATGGAGTCTCAAGTGCCCATATGGAGGATTGAAGGTGCAAGTAAGTTCTTAAATTCGTCATTTCCCTTATTTACATTACTTGTTGCTCACTTATGGCATAGGACTAGGAAGTTATTGAAGAAGCAGAACAGGTAGATCCAGGAAATAGTGGGAGCTTGGCATGGATGAGGATGTGATTCCTTGGAGGAGAACCAAATAGGTGTTTTGGGTAGAGTTGCCAGATGGAAGTAAGCACTGAGAGATGAATGGATGTTTAGGATGAAGAAGAGCAGAAATGGATACGTGAGATGGAAGATCAGGGTATATGGTCCTGTATTAGCTGCAGGACAATGGAGGTTTGATCATTGTGTTTCTCTTTACCAGGTTTGATAATATTAGCTACATTGTCCTATTTTTTGTATGATGTGCTTGTTGTAGGGTTACATATATAGGTATTGATGAACTAAAGGTAAAGCTAGTTCAGGTGTTTGTCATGGAGAATTTGGGAGTAGCAAGATTCTTTGGCATGAGTGTGTTCTAGAGACATGGAGGTTTTTTTGACTTTGTTTCAAGATGATTGTGTGAAGCCGGTTAGCACGCTGATGGTTGAACAGTTCACAGAATAGGTGTCTTGATTCACATAATGAGGTTAAGTGCATGGTATGTACTAAACCTAAGTTTTCCCAAGCAGTGGGAGTTGTCACAAGTTTGGAGTCAATCTGGGAAAGTAATACTGAAGAGCAGTTCAGTGGGACCAGCAGCAGGTGCACATGCTATGCAGGGTCAAGTTCTTTTCTACATGGTTGTAGATGCGGATGTGGTAGGTAATTTGGATGACAGGTTTTGCACTACAAGATTTGTGGTGGTTGGTATTCAAGAGTGATCTTGAGGAGGGATACAATGCCAAGGGAACAAACTAGACAGAGTACAGGTACAGGTACAGGTTGCAACTGTTTATCTCCAAGTGGGAGATTGTTAGGTTGTGGAGCTAAAAGCTTCAACCCTTTGCAAACTGAAGGAACAAGAAGGTTGCTAAGATCCATGAGCACTGGCATCGGCAGCAGGACCGACGTCGATCGTGACCAGTGTAGAAGGCCACCAGTGATGGCAGGGAGTCGGCCGACATCGGTAGAACCAAACTAGCAGGGACCGACGTCGATCGCCTGTGTGTTCCAAAACTGCTCATTACACAGACAGTTAGTTAAGTGAACGAAGTGTTTGCATGTTAAGACCAGTTAGAGTCTTTGGCTGCGAGGATAATTGTCTAAATTAAGAGTCTAAGTTATTGTTTAAGTCTAGGATCTATTTATAGAACCATTGGCATGTATTGTACAAGTATGAGATAGAAAGGAAGAGTTCCTTCTAGTTGTAAGATCATTGAGTTGCAGGTTGTTGCAAGCTCATAGGAGATCTACATGTGAGTATGGTCTGTTGAATTGCAGGTTGCAGGTTCATGGGAGATCAACTTGAAGTGCTATAGAGTGCTTGGTGTACCGGCAAGGTTATTACTGACTGGTTGGTGAGGTGAACACCAATTCTGTGTGTGAGTTGGTTGTTGGGACCATTTTTTGTGTAGGAGAGTGTTGTGTAGAAGAATTACTGTACACCTGAGGCATAGGAAACCTCTGTAAGGTGGAAGAGTGTGGCGGCTCTTTGTAGTATTCTTTTCTGTAAAGTGTTAATACAAGTTAGTGTATTGTCTCTCATATTCTGTACCATTGGTGAATTCTAGTTACTTGTGTTTTTGGTTATTTCCGCATATTTAATTGCTTATATTTGGTAATCATACTATGCTCTTTCTGAGGAGCAAGATCCTAACTAGTGGAATAAGAATAGGTGTGTTTGTTCTTGGATTCCCACTCCCCCCTACACTCCTAACCCACACTTACACACCTTATTAATTTAAAAATTGCTTATTTTAAATTAATTACCTCACCTTGGACACCTCACCTAGACACCTCACCCTAAGACTGTTTCTTAGCCTATGAGTCAGCCTGGGACTAGGTCCTCCAAATCGTAACTATGCATGACCTATTCTCACTCCATCTTAAATCCCTAACTAACTCCCATGCCTCATAAGCCCTTGTTTTGACTATGCTCCAATGGAAAAGGCACTTGGCGGGTGGAGAAATGGGCAAAGAGCTAAAAATAGCCCTTTTACCTATTCTCTCTCCACCGACATTGATCAACCCTTAGCCGATGCCAATGGGATCACCGATGTCGGTTATATAAGCCAAGATCTAACATTGAGCTACCCCCACCTTCTCACACATTCACACGCACACTCTAAGATTTCAAGCACCAAAACTTGACTATCATTATCCTAGCTACCAAAGCTCTACATAAATCATTCTAGGGACTAGATTGAAAGATTATACGAGGACCTCAAGCTACTGAATCAAAGCAATTCATGTACACTTCATTGGCTCACAACACCGATCACATCAACCACAATGGGAATCACTATTCTAACACCTCTGGGTCTTTACCCTGTAAAGCTAAGTACTCTGGTTTTCATTTCAGTGTTTTAGAATAAATTGTCAAATAGTTTTCATTAATATTTCTAAATACTGTCAAGAGGCCCAACTTCTTCCATGGAGGGGCTGAAAGGCCTTCCCCTTATTCTCACCCCCTTTTCACACTAATCCTCCACCTATACCTTTCCTCAGACCTTATTCACCTTCCTGCAACCCTGCACCAACCTTTGAACTTCTAAAAACCCCTCTGTCTATCCCAAAAATACTCTAAAAATTGTCCAAGGCTGACAACCCCAACTGACATTGACAACTCAACCGACATCAGCACCATTTACTTGAATGACCTTGGCAGACCCACTGATGTTGACAATTGTGTTCTAAAATAGCAAACCAAAAAGCCATTCAAATAGCCCATCTAGACTAGACAGAACCTTCAACCAGCCTTCTGTAGCATTCTAAGATACATAGACTGCAGGGAACATGTACACACCATCTACTTTTCTATTTCTTTAGTAATTTATCATTTCTTCCTTTACAATACTTTTATCTTTAAACAATGGACTGCCGTCCCTTAAGGAGCTTCATGCTTTCAGGATTGAGCGCATAGCTTGGCAGTCCACCATATCCTCTTCTAACATTTTTCTTGTTTAAGTTTCATTCTTACTGCAGGTGTTTCCTCCACAGCCAAAGAGGAGCTCCCACAAGGCTTGGATATGGTGCACACTAAATCTAGGTAACATCAAACCCATAACCTCTTAACCTTAGTTTCTTTCTAATTTGAATGAAATTAGTGAAAATCTAGAGAAACATTTTGGCATGCCCGGTGGGACCCTTGGAATTTTCCTTGGCTTCATTCTTGTTCTTTTAATATTCAAATTTTCATGTAGATGCCTTAGAAAAATATTCACTTCTTACATCCCCCCTTCTATCTTTTTGTTTCAAAAGGAAATCATTAGCAGAGGTTAAAAAGAACATCTCTTTTTCTTCTTGTTACTTCTTGCATGCATCATAGAGTAGTGAAAAACTCATACTCTTTACCTCTTCTCCATTTTTTTGCATTTGAATAACATATTTTGATTTGGGTTAAAAACTACTGCATTTCATTCTTGCTTGGATGCACACTTAGCCCACTTAGTAATTAAAGCATTATGAATGAATTGTAGTGCACAAATGTGACACAACCAAACCACAATCACTTCAAATCAAACACATAGACTTACTTGATACAAGGCCCGTCTAGGATTTCATCACCTAGCGGATACCTTACCCCACCCAGTGATCCTACTTGGATTTCACCACCAAGAGGAGGACCCACTCTGTTCTCTAGCAGAGTATAAACTATAGGGAAGGTATATTTTGGCTAAGCAACCTAGATTGGCTCTAGGTTCATGAAGTGAAGGGAGCAAGCCCCAACACTAGGCCACGTACTAACCCTAACATAGATATCTTTGAGCACCATAACATAACCTAAAACCAGCCATAAAATTCCTCTCTAGGACCTATTCTACAAGCCCAACTCCCAACACATTCTCTTAAGGCATAAGCCACCACAACTTTAAAACTCATTCCTAGGAATCTAACATTTTAGAGGTTGCTTGCCTAATCATCTATTTTGCTAGTTTTATCTGAGTGTTTGAGCTGGTAAGGTCATACCATTCTGAAGTCCAAAACAACTCAGAATATCTTCTTCTTCCAAAAACTATCAATCTTCTGTGTTTCTAGAATTACACAGAAATAGACATTAGTTTCTCCAGTGACATCGGCAACAAATTCACCAAGATCAATTAACTGACCGACATCGGCAACATTTTCTAATTGATATCGGTTAAACAATTGACATCGGTCACTATCAATAAATAAATTTATAAAAAAAGAAAAAAAAATCCAAACAACAAGCTTAAAACCCAAATTTCTTGCTATTTAACATAAATTCTAGTTTTCTGAAACTAAAACACATAGTTTTTGGAACCTGAACCCCTTTCACCTTGGATGGTCCTAACACGTAGTCAAGCCAAATTCCTTGTTGACCATGTGAGTCAACAACCACTCCCACCTTCACCCTTAGTGCCAAGTCATCTAATGGAGTATACTTCAGACACTGAGCATACTCCTATCCAACCTACCCCTGATCAACCTCCTATTGTTCCCAAATGAGATCAAGATTTTGAGATATTCCTTGACCACAACATCAAGGCTCTCCAACATTATCTCGCTAAAAGCCAAACATGAGATCCTTTAGGTAACCCTATTTATGGGATGCCAACTTCTTTGGTTGAAGCGGCAATGATATCCATAATATCCACTACCAAACTTATGGTCACTCAGGCCACTACCTCGACCAATAACCCAACCATGGCCAATGTTCAAGATTTGGCCTCCCCTTCTATCCTTTCTTCCTGTACCTCCATCAGGGTTTCCATACCCCCTCAAATGCAAACAATTCAACAAAGTTTGACACCTTTCCAAAACTTGATTGTCTCTATCCCATCCACTCTTGTGCCTATAAACATAAGAGTGACCACCTATCCTTTAACTAGTGTCGCCACCATTCAACCACCCTTGGCGGCATCTAGTCAAGTTGTGCCCTCCAACTTCACATCACAAGCCCCCTTGGCCTTGACATCAGCCCCTATGAGGAACTATCAGTATGTTGCACCTACACAAATGCAACCAAGTACATCACATGCCCCTTCCAGCACCTTCTAGGTACCCTATAACTTAGGGGGTGACCCTCATGCCAATCCATCTGCTAATCTAATTAAGATGCTGATGGATAAGATGTCCAACCTTGAGACATCTGTTTCAGGTTCAAGGAGTGTTCTTTCATATGAACAAATCTAAGACAAACATATCCACCCTTTAGTTCCTATTTGACCATACCCTAGCTAGTGGGAACTCCCAAAATTTACTCACTTTCAGAGTAAAGAAGACCCACAACAACATCTGCGAGTGTTTAGACATGCTTGCTACCTCATAGCGCATGATGATGTGTTGTTACTTTGCACATTCCCTATGTCACTTTTTGGCACCACCCTTGACTGGTATAGCTCCATTACTAGTCATTCTCTCTTCAACTTCGTTCAACTCACTCAGCTATTTCTCAATCATTTCTCAATCAATATTACCATGAAGGTCTCCATCACGAACCTTTATTCCACTAGACAATTTGAGAATGAGTCAATAGCAGACTTTGTTGCCTGTTAGAGAGGTTTGATCAACCATCTCTCCTTCTCACTACATCAACCTGAGCTCATTGAGCTCTTTTCAAGAGCATGTGCCAAGCACATCTCATCCACCCTATGGGTTCAAACTTTTTGCACATTCAATGAAGCTTTCACTATGGCCCAAAAACTTGAACTCTACAAAATCAAAGAAGACAGGGTCAAATTGTGTAACAAAAATACCAATACAAAATCCAATGACCCTTCTTCTTCCAAACCTTCTTCTTCTCACCCCAAGTCCAAGGGATCAGTGAATGCTATGGTACTTAGGTCACCATCTTCTATTGCAACCAACCAATCTGAGCCCTCCACTATGCAGAACATCAGTAGACAATTCCAACAACGGTATGAATAGTGATGATACACTCCAATAGGAGAATCATATGCTTCCATATTAGATAAATTAGTGAAGCATGGAGTCCTTAACCTCCCTCAAATCCAACCACCTATATAGGGAAACCAACTTTTATAAGTATCATCATGTCAAGGGTCATGACACAGATAATTGCAAGACCCTAAAAACCATTATTCAAGAGATGTTAGATAAAGGGGACCTTGTTTTGGATAACCCTAATGCATCAGCTAACCAAAATATGGATGTCTTTAGGCAACCATTTCCTAACCATTCCCCAAGTCAGAATAATGTTCAGACCATGGTCAATGACCCTCAAGAATGCAACATATGCATGGTCAACACAGTCTTTCCTTTCACTCCTATCCAACCTCTCCCACAATCTAAAGAGGTTGGTCAACCCATTTCTCCACCATGGGTAGAAGAGCCTATTTTACCCATACCACCCCCACGCATTGAAGAGCTCCATTTGCCTTGCCCTCTTCCTCATGTGGATGAACACGTTTCACCTGTATCACCCCTATGACATCAAGCACCTCCTCTACCCATTCTTCTACCTTGTGAGGATCCCGTATTACCTATTCCTCTTGCCCCCACCTTCCCTCTTCTTCTACCATTGGAAGAATTTAATATTCATACCCCATGCCCTCGTGTAGAAGGGGCCATCATCCCTCTACTTTACCCTTTAGAGGAGCCTTCCTCTCCTATTCTTCCTCCACCGATGGAGGATAGTCCTCCATCCACCCCCCTTTCACACGTAGGAGAGTCTACTTTGACCTCTCCAATATTGGAGGATGCTTTGATGGTACCAACACCAGTGGCCCCACCCTTATCCTTCTTATTACTAATGGAAGATCATACTTTCCACACTCCTAGACCACACGTGGAAGGCATGATCATCCCTACGCTTTATCTTCTTGAAGAGCCAAATTCTCTAATCCCTTCTCCACTGAGAGAAGAACTTTCCACCTCACCCACTTTAGTTGAGGAAGATCTAGTGATGGTTCTCTCTCACCTTTGGCCCGTGATCATTGCATCCAAGATGTTTCCACTCTCACAATCACCCAAATCCTCTAAAGGATTGACTGTACGGCCTCACGTGATGTCATCTAAGCCCTTCTCTTGATTGGTAGAAAACTTAGGATTCCTCCATTCTAGGAACCTAGAGTATGAGGCATTATGGGCGTGACTTAGGGCTCCTTATCCTTCACATCCTACTTCACCTTATACTACTAACCCTTTCATGATGATTTACCCCAAAGCCTCTAACGAGGATTAGGTTTCCACTTCTAAATCATTAGAAGCTCAACTTTCCATGTCTGAATCCAAACCCTTGCAAGCATCCACCATGCTAAAATAGATTAGATCTCTCAGTGTTTGCCCTATATCAAACCTAACTCACCCAAAAATGAAGTTAGATTTGAACCTCACCCCACACAATAGTGGTCCTCACACCATACTAAAAAAGGGTGCTAAAACACATCGGTCTACTCCTCTCCCACCTTCACTATTGCCCTCTATCTTGGGTCCACATCCTTCTACTTTAACAGGAGTGCTCCCTATTCCAACATCTCACAAAGACAAACTGCCTCCATTACTCCCTCTACCCATCAAAAACATATTTACTCCAAGAAATTTGACATATCTCATCAAGAAAGTGCCATCTACGCATGTGGCCACACCACCAACCAAAAAGGTGGTACAAAAAACTCCCCCTACAACTCCTAAATAGAAGTTGTCAACCCCTACTGCAACAATGAGCACAGACCCATTAGTGGGTTCCTATGCTTTACTATTACACTGATTGTTGCAGTCTTCTAGCATCGTTCTCTCACCCATTAAGCCATACCAACCTCTCGAATCAAAACCTTCTTGGTTTGATGACACTCAAATCTACTTATATCATCGCACACTTGGGCATGATAATGAGAGTTGTCATGCTCTTAAGGTTATCATTCACTAATACCTAGAAAAGGACACCCTTCTCATTAAGGATTCTCCTGACCACCTTTTTGACAAACTACTGACACCATCTTATGCCACCCAAACCTCCTCACTTGAATCGGGATCCCAATGTGAGATTATGGTCCCTCTACCACCTTCTCCCCCTTTATTCAAAATCAACACTATTAATGTGACCACCAAGTCCCAAACCCTAAAGGATAAAGGAAAAGAGTAGGTTTCTACACGTTGGACATATCCATTTACCATGCCCTCTCCACCACTAAAACCCAAGATTTCTATCTTGGGCACATCTCAACCAACATCTTTGAGGGTAATTCCTCCTAACCTCTCTAACCAACATGATGTTTGGTATAAATAACTTGTTGACTACTTGACTTATTCTATCATTCCTCCTAACCTCTCTTGTAATAGATGGTAGGCTTTTATCAAGAGTACTGCTCGATACACCATGCTAGGGGGTCTTCTCTACAAAGTTTCAACGGCCTCCTTCTCGGATGCCTAACCACCACTAACACATCTCATGCCATCAAACAAGTCCATGATGGGATTTGTGGAGGACATTTAAGTGGTAACTTGGTTGCAAAGCGCATCCTCTACTTGGGCTATTATTGGCCCACTCTTAACCAAGACTGTAATGACTATGTTCGGTGTTGTATCAAATGCTAGCAACATGCTAACTTACTTCACGTCCCTTGTCTTGCCACTCTTAATCATCTTTATATCTACTAAGATCACATCAAGTGTGCCTACAATAAAAATTTGAAAGAGCAAGATTTCAAAATTGGAGATCTCGTCCTTAAATAAAACCTACATGTGACCAATTTGAAAAGAAGCAAATGAAGCAAATTTGCTCCTAATTATCTTAAACCTTATATAATAATGCATAAGTATGGATCAGACACTTATCATCTATCTTATCTCAAAGGCTGGCCAGAACCTGAGCCCCTTAATTCTTTGCATCTACAACCATTCTATTGTTAACCAAGTAATCATTCACTTGATGTTTAACTTGAGCTCATCCCTTGAGCAACCCCTGTCTTCCTCATTCCTATTCCTTTCAACCCTTTTTCCCTATAAAAATTAGTTAACCCTTTTTAAGTATTAATGCTCTATCCTAATAAAAGGGAAACCCCTAAACCTCTATAGTCTAGTCCATGACTAAAAGTTTAGTTAATAAAAAAACATAAAACTGGGATGCCTAACAAAATCTTAAAAGGTCATAAACTATAAATGTAGACTGCTCCCTCGAAGGACAGCTGCATTATTGTTGTAATTAATAGATTTCTCCCTTGAAGGATAGCTATTCAAAGAAATCAAAACATACAAAGCAAAATATAGACCATTCCCTCGAAGGACGGCTATGCCCAAATTTTGCTACAAAAATAGCACCGTCTCAGAAGCTTCCTGCATCGATTAGCTTCACATGACCACAAAACAAAAATAACATCCCCAAGTAGACTTCTCGCATTGATCAGTCTCTCAAAAAAACAACTGACTAACAAAATATTAAGTCATGGACTTGCCTATAGTCATTCTCAGGGTCACCTATAAAAGAGGCAAAGTTATCCCTATTAAAGAGGGTTACACTATCCTCACATATCACATAATCACACCTATTACCCCAAAATACCCAAGGGATTTTGAGCTCACTTAACGTCAAGTGATTAGGGTACTTCTCTAACAAAAACCAATGGTCAACGACATAATGCATGAATGGGGATTTTATTTGCAAAAACCATATCTATGTTATCATTATGGTCCTTATCAATGAAAGAGCAACGCGCCTTTCACTTCTAATACACCTTCGTCACATGCTAGTTTATCTTTTAGGACATAGTGTCTTAAAAAATTATATGCTCGTATATTGTCATCTCATAATTTTCACTATAAAGTTATGAACCTAACATTCAACTCAATTTTATCATAAATAACATCACATGTTTTTGATAAAATATAACCAAAACATTTTCTAACCACTAACATGACATCATGATTTATTTAATGCAAATACCAATTTGTGTTATATAAATTATCATAGCCCATTCACATTAGTTTCTATGGAAAATAATACACATGGAAACTATCAACCAAACACAATTTATGTTAAGCATATACCATCACCAATATGGAAACCTAATGAAACATAAATAAACTCATTTCATTTTTAACATACACCATCACAAATATGGAAAATTTCTAAGGATGAAAAACCACATAAACTATGTTATAGTATACACCATCACACCATATGGAAAAAGCTATAACATCATCATACACTCATCATTTCAAGCATGTACCTCTTTGACTCTTCTTCCCTTTTAGGAGAACTACATTGGCCTGAGGCCCTTAAAATAAGGGCTATGTAGGTAACACTCAGTTGACATGGGGTCTTCTGAGGTTAGCTCGGCCATTCATTTGTTCATCTACCTAATCGACCAACTATCTAAACCCTAGGCTCACTACCTACCCTAAACCCTAGGCTCACCACCTATCCTAAACTACCTCATTTTTTTAACCATCTAACCTTTAACCATGACCTAACCTAGTCAAACCCAATCCATAACCTACCCTCCGCTTTCCCTTTTTGGGAGAACTACATTGGCCTAAGGCCCTTAAAATAGGGTCTATGTAGGCAGCACTTAGTTGACATGGGGTCTTTTGAGGTTAGCTCAGCCATTCATTCATTCATCTACCTAATCGACCAACTATCTAAACCCTAGGGTCACTACCTACCTTGAACCCTAGGCTCACCGCCTATCCTAAACTACCTCATTTTTTTAACCATCTAACCTTTAACCATGACCTAGCCTAGTAAAACCCAATCCATAACCTACCCTCCACTTTCCTTTTTTGGGAGAACTACATTGGCCGAAGGCCCTTCAAATAGGGGTTATGTAGGCAGCACTCAGTTGACATGGGGTCTTCTAAGGTTAGCTCGATCATTCATTTGTTCACCTACCTAATGGACCAACTATCCAAACAACTAGCCCTGACACTATAAAAGTCACCTTAGACTTCTCATGGGGCACATTGGAGATCATATACATCCCCCTAACCACAACAAACAGCACTCGAGATCACTTATATCTTAGCCTGACTCGATAAATGACTTTAGAGATCACGACTATCTCCTTAGACCATGACCACTTTCAAGACAACTTTGCCTTGGTTGTTTTGATTTCATATGCTACCTCACGAATAGTTAGAAAATTCTACGTGCCCCTCACACCTATCGTCAGATTGCAACCAAGTTGATCCCCAATATCTATGACATTTTCATGTTTTACAGGAGCACATCCTAACACAGAAACTTGGAACATAATGCCCATTAGAGCTACAACTTTGATCATTTTAACCCAATTAGCTACCACTAATAAGCTGGGGACTAGTTACTTCAATTTTAGCCCTCCTTAACCATTATAGCTATAACTTTGATTATTTTAACCCAATCAACTACCACTAATAACCAAGGGATCAGTTACTTCAATTTTAGTCCTCAACCTTAACTATGACAATTTGACATGCCTATCAAGTGAAGTGGTATACGTAGAATCTCAACTATTGCAGTGTTCACACTCCAACATCATCCTACCCATCCATTGCCTATTAAATTGGCACTCAATTTTAGATTACCTTCTCTCGATTCCCACTTTGAGGGGGAATACCTCATCCCATACCTGGGGCAACCTACAACTATTTTTTTCTTACAGTTTATCAGAATAAACCACAAGAAAAAAATAGGCATTGTAGACACCAATATTATGTCAACCCCCCCTTGGTCATCTTCTAAATGTTAACACTCCTAACACACACTTACACAACTTATTAATTTAAAAACTACTTATTTTAAATTAATTACCTCACCTTGGACACCTCACCTAGACACCTCACCCTAAGACCATTTCTTAGCCTATGAGTCAACCTGAGACTAGGTCCTCCAAATCCTAACTACTCATGACCTATTCTCACTCCATCTTAAATCCCTAACCAACTCCTATGCCTCATAAGCCCTTATTTTGACCATTCTTCAATGGAAAAGGCACTTGGCAGGTGGAAAAATAGGCAAAGAGCTAAAAATAGCCCTTTTACCTATTCTCTCTCCACCGACATTGGTCAACCCATGGCCGATGCTGGTAGGATTGCCAACATCAGTTACATAAGCCAAGCTCTAACATTGAGCTACCCCTACCTTCTCACACATTCACATGCACACTCTGAGATTTCAAGCACCAGAACTCGACTATCATTCTCCTGGCTACCAAAGCTCTACACAAATCATTTCAGGGACTGGATTGAAAGATTGTATGAGGACCCCAAGCTACTAAATTGAGGAAATCCATGTATGCTTCATTGGCTCACAACACTGATTAGATCAGCCACAATGAGAATCACTATTTTGACACCTCTGAGTCTTCACCCTATAAAGCTAAGTACTCTGTTTTTCATTTCAGTGTTTTAGAATAAATTGTCAATTAGTTTTCATTGATATTTCTAAATACTGTCAAGAGGCCTAACTTCTTCTGTGGAGGGGCGGAAAGGCCTTCCCCTTGTTCTCACCCCCTTTTCACACTAATCCTCCACCTATACCTTTCCTCAGACCTCATTCACATTCCCGCAACCCTACACCAACCTCTGAACTTCTATTAACCCCTTTATCTATCCCAAAAATACTCTAAAAACTATCTAAGGCCAATAACCCTGATCGACATCGACAACTCAACTGATGTTAGCACCATTTACTTGACCAACCTCAGTAGACCCACTGATGTCGGTGACTATGTTCTGAAACAATGAACCAAAAAGACATTCAAATAGCCCATCTAGACCAGACATAACCTTTAGCCAGCCTTCTGTAGCATTCTAAGATACACATACTATAGGGAACAAGTACACACCATCTACTTTTCTATTTCTTTAGTCATTTATCATTTCTTCCTTTACAATACTTTAATCTTTAAATAATGGAATATCATCCCTTAAGGAGCTTCATGCTTCCAGGACCAAGTGCGTAGCTTGGCAGTCCACCATATCCTCTTCTAACATTTTTCTTGTTTAAGTTTCATTCTTACTACAGGTGTTTCCTCCACAGCCAAAGAGGAGCTCCCACAAGGCTTGGATACGGTGCGCACTAAATCTGGGTAACATCAAACCCATAACCTCTTAACCTTAGTTTCTTTCTCATTTGAATGCAATTAGTGAAAATCTAGAGAAACAAAACCACATTCAATAATCTGAACTAATACTTAAAGGTTTCATTTGTTCTTTTACAATTCATTACATAAGGAGAAAATGAATGAGTATATTTTTTATGATTCTTAGGTAAGTCATATATGATGCCAGCTACAACTATGGAATAAATAGATAACTATGACATAGTGATGCACTAAGGTTGGTTCACATGGGTTGGTGAAATATGTTAAGTTACAACTCTCATAAGAATACATCTATCTGATCTAGGTATTTTATGTACTTATAAAGGTGATAATAAGATTAGATGAAATCGTAATGTAACCTTGCTAACCTTACACTTAAAGTTTTAGTGAAACTCAAGTGAATAATAATGATCAAATGTTGTAGTATATCCTTCTATAGTACCAAATAAAACCTATTTATATGGTTTTTATGCAAAAAAAATATTATTATGTGAAGGTCTGTAATGTTTTAGGATTGATAAAAATTCTCCCCAAGACATGATTTTTGGTTCTCAATTTTATAAATAACCATGTGGTGTAATAACAGTGAGCAATGTGGTTGTTTACCTCAAATTACTAAGATATGGTGTATTCCTAACACTTGATCTAAAAGTATACTTGTGGTGGATGGATGGATCTAAAATATGTTAGATTTGATCAAAAAAGGATCAAAGGGAGGGAAATGTAGTGAACAAAAGAAATGTCTCTATGATCTAGTTGAATAATAGACCCTTTAAAGGTAAATTATTATCTTTATATGA
This sequence comes from Torreya grandis, assembly GCA_037957365.1. Taxonomy (NCBI): domain Eukaryota; kingdom Viridiplantae; phylum Streptophyta; class Pinopsida; order Cupressales; family Taxaceae; genus Torreya; species Torreya grandis. Next base: position 339,232 of record JARHVA010004052.1, on the reverse strand, counting down.
TAATATGTCACAAACTAATGCCAAATTTGGTTAAACTTAAGAACTGAACATAGTCAAAACTAGTAAAGAGTATAGGGAAACAAGTCCATTATAACCCACTAACTATAACCAAAGATATTTTTGGTACTAGATTGTTAATCATATCTAATGTAGCTAATAATTTCTAAGCATGATCTAAACCAAAGACATGATAAATAATAAAATAATATTCAATATAATCACTTCAAATAATTCACATAAAATAACTCATATATACAATTCAACTTAATGGAAATTATTCAATGAAACAAATAAAATTGGAAGAGACAACACATTCACATAAACTCACTAAATAATTGAAAAACATTACTTTATCTAATTAACTTACAAACTATATTCCCTTTAAAATAGATAAAATTCAAACATATATAACATTGTATGGGCACTACCTCATCTTCAAAACTCATTATGAACTTATACTTGGTATAAAACAAGACTAGCCCATAATTATGTAGGATAGTCTTAGATGATTGTAATGGTTATAAGTAAACAATTATTAATTTAACTTTATAATTTGCATGTAAAAATAAATCAATAAAACACATAAATAACACACTAAAAGTTTAACCGAGAGATAACATTACAAATCTTGAGTGGAATTTCCAATGATGATCGAGCTTGAGATAGACTAGAATCTAGTTAAAATTAATTAACTAATCATGATAAAATCATGGGATGTCAATTTGGAACCAACCATGGAAGCATATGACATTTCCATAAATATTAAATAAATAACTATAGTTTCCATTGGCCTTGACTAGGTATGTAAAGGAGTTATAGTGTAATGAATTCTATAAAACACATTCCCCATTTTAGTATATACTATTTGTATGTAAGATTAGAGGATACAATAACTGATAGTCAAACTTGATTAATTGAGTCACTTGTGTGGGAATCTAACCATTCTTTCTCTTTAGCAAAGTTATCAATTGGACCACTTGATTACTACATCTAAAAATTGTATTATCCATCTCCATGTGAAATTTTTTAGCAATAATTTGAATCAAACTATTTTAAAATGTCCTTATCACTACTTACCCTAGTGGTGTATATATGCTAGAGATACACATGATTCCAAGTGTATTTATCTCTTTTCACTCATGGTTGTTTAAATTTTCAACCAATTCCTACATCTAATTATGCCATTCCATAAGCTAAATCCTTTTGTTATTCACATATTTTTTCCCCCAAAGATATGCCTGAAAGTTATAGTAGATTAAGACTCGAATGTGACTTATGCTTTACTAACTTACCAATGAAATGAAGTTTAATATCTAAGATTTTTAAAAAATTAATAAAAAATTCATTATATATCCCCAGTTCTGTCGTGACTCTACCCTTAACTAACATATAGAACATACAATACTAGATGTTGTGGTTGAACTCTACAAATTATATATCATGTAATTTGGAGCCTCCAATAGACACTATGTTTCTAGTATCTTATTAGTTTTTTTGTAATGCATGAATTATATTACTTAAATCTCCCCCAATGTCATTTAACGTAAATATATGATTTTCATGGATCTCATCATATTCTCCAAGCCTAGTTTTCCTCTTCTTAGTCAATATGAAGAGTTATTATTCTATGACAAATTCAATTGTTTTCTCTTAGTATTCATCGTCATCTTCTCACACTTATAATTATTTTGGATTTATTTTAAAATTATATAGCTAATTTTTTTCCTTAGTAATAACTAAGTATTATATGAATGATTTCTCTACTTTCATCTATTTTATCCACTAAGTAGTTATTAGTGGGTCTTAAGAAGAGGTTGAAATGTTAAGGGATGAGGTGATTTATGGTGAAGTCATGAGTATGGAAGGATTTTAAGGAAATTATGGATGTGGCATGAGGGTAGAGGGGTAAATTAAGGGATATTTGGAAAATCAAGTAAAAGGTGGAATGAACATATTATATTCAAACATCGTAGTCTAAGGAGGAATATTAATGACATATTTGTTAAGATTGGAAGACTCATAGTCTAAGACTATTGATTACTGTATTTGATTATATTATGTTTTTGAAAACCCCAATTATGTAGAGATATATGTTTGTACTTGATGTGTACCAAAAACGGGCTGGGATACTAAATCCTCAAAGTGAAAGCTCTAAAAAGAAGTAAATAAGTGAAAGCTCTAAAAAGAAGTAAACAATGGAGATGGTGAGCTTTCCAAATTTACAATATTTATAATGGAAGCTTGGGTTAGGTTCTTAAAAAATTATTCCATTGTTGTATATGTGATAGCTATGGGGTTAATGGTAGAAATAATGCTAACCAAATAATCTAAAATTTTAGTAATTAGAGTAATAAGAACACTTGTGGTAGAAACAAAGCTGAAATATATTAAATTTATATTAATGGGAGGGATAATACGAGTATCTGATACAACATGAGAGGCATGAGAATTAATGAATTATGTTGATTCATGTATAGAACTCATTATGATAACCCCAAGAGGAACAACTAAAGACATGGTAGAAGTGGAAGTGGTAGGAATAGGATATTCTTCTCTAGACTATTCCCTATTGTCAACAAGATCTATGTATTTCATTCTAATTGTTGTCTACTATATTTCTTGAATATGTAGAGGACTAAAATTAACTTCTTTATTTTATTCTTTAGAAATAACATGATTTTTATAGATTGTTCTTCATTCTAAACATGAGGATGGATTGGGATATGAATTTTGAAGGTTACTTATTTAGGTAATTTCTAAGAATATCAAATGCATCCTCTCCTTCTGAATCATCTTCATATTTTCCTTCTAAATCTCCCTCTTATACTAAATCATCTAGGTTATATTCTAATAGATATTATTCTACATACACATATTTTTTGTTAGAGTAGGTGATGCTTAGCGATAAACCTAATTATTGAGGTGGCCTATGCTCTTATATTACAACCTTAGGAGTTTTCAAAATGGTAAGAGAAGAAATTATTACATAAGTTACCATTGAGGGAGTAAGTATACTTTGTAGTGAAGATGTAAGAGGTGAATGAGAAACCATTACAACTTGAGGTGGTAGGACTATGGTATCTACTCTAGTGATGGAAAACGTAACCTTTTATAATAAAGGGTGTACCTATATCTAGATCATGTCTCCCTACATCCTTTGGTTTTGGGGCATTATTGAGGACCCTTTGTTTGAGATGATCATTAATATATGCTTGTGTTTATTCCTCTATGTAAGGTTACTTATTTTATTTAGTGGCCTTACCCTTGTCTTCTTACTCTATCTAAATTTCATTATCAATTATAATATATGGATCATATATGATCATGTGAGTAATAATTATAGACATATAAACATTCCTCATCCTTATGTAGGCTTAAGAATCATCCTTAGGATTTAAAAATATCAAATCATATTCATATTCACAATGTCCATAGATTTTGTTGAATTATATTTGGAACTTATTTATTTGTTTTACTATTACCCTCCCAAAGTCTAAAAATATAGATTTAACTAGTCTAAACCTAAAATATCCATAATTTTAATGTCTTGGATAGATTTTCCAGATTTTGGAATTGTTTTCTCCAATTTGTTAGTAGTGTCTTATGATATTTGGCCAATATGTCTTTCCTCGTGTTTTCATCCACACTATTACATAGCTAGTAAGATATCTCCTTGTTAGATAAATTTTTAAGCACATTCATGGGTAGATATAAAGGGGAAACCATTTTACCTTTAACTATTATAATTTTATGGCCTTTATAGAACCAAGAGTCACCTAATTACTTGAGTGATATCTTGATCTATGTAAACAGTCTTGGCATTGAATGCCTATTTATTGTTTTGTAAACGATGGGATATAATGTGTTTGTTATCCTCTATATGTTTTCCTTTAACTTATAGATATGCATATGACCAAATTCATCAAAGATACTTATTGATCCTCTTAGATCTCAAGAAGGGGTCCTATTAAGGTTAACAGTTAAACATATAGTGTTTACCAAATATGAAAAAATGTAAAATTTAATGTCTATTTAATCACCCATGACCCTCTCAATTTTAAAATTAAAACGTATAATTTTACCCAATGGGTGAGTGACCTTTACTTCAAAAAATATAGATAATAATAGGACCCATACTTCATCCACATAAAATATGGATGGAGCTATATGGAGTCTATTCAATAGGGCCATGGAAATTTAGACACCAAATCTAAATTGAATAATTGGGATCCTAATCCTCATAGAAAAATCATTGGGATTATAAGCGCATTCTATTAGAGTACCCCTAACACTTTTATCATTGAATTATTTATTGACTAGTTTATGGTTGTAATGGATTTCTAATTTTGATAATATATATAAATTATCCAAGTTTAAACCAATCATAATGTCATTTATTGTGTACTATTTTTTAATTAAAAATACCTTTGTATATTTTCATACTATAAATAAATAATAAACTTAGTTAGTGTAGGAAAATATCATAGGATTGGTTGTTGCTTTGTGAATCTTAAATTTTTTGATTAATAGCAAGTCATCTATGTATTACATCTAATAAAGATTTATATTATTATAATCCTTGTATTATTGAATGGCCTTTTCATAAATGGTCTAATAGTGCTTAAATGCATTGTTTAGAGAATATTGGTCAAATTGTGTACACTTTAACACTTATCTGGTCTAAAGACATATCATTGAGGGAGCTGGGTAATGATTCCTAACTTCCATTATCATAATAATTGAGCTCTATGTTTAACTTGAGAGTTAGGTATTTTAATTGATATAGAGATTTGGATAGTAATTCACAAGTTAGAACATTGGAAATTTCATTTAATTTGACTTGGATCATATTACATAGTTAATTTTATAGTGATGAATTCATTGTTTGAATCTTCCATGCTTGATAATTATCTATAATATAATGATCTTTGTCAACCATCCCTTACAATTTGAATTTGATTTCATGGTGTAAGATTTTGTGGGTTTCTTTAACATGTGTCACTATATCATGTCTTTTGATTGATTACTCACTCATTCAATTTTTAGTTTTTATTCATCCTTTATAATTGATGACATGTCCAGAGTCATGAAATTTATTTGTATTAGACTATGTTCATAACCTCTACTTGTATCATTGTAAGACATGCATCATCTTTCCTCTATATCAGATGTTTCATAACTATCATTACATCCTCATATAATGTCAATATATGGAGAACAAAGGTGATGACATGTGTAAAATTAATGTCACATAATGGATACATGGAGAAATAGATGAATGACACATGGTAAAAAACTTTACCAAGGATGAGACATGGAAATCAATCACTACATTTCTTGGTGTGAATCTTTGACCTCTATCATTTTGGTCTATCATCCTCTATTTAGTGATATGGTGACATGTGGAGTGATTCCACTTATTCTATTCATATTGAGCCTTTGTAACGTTTATTTTCAACCCAAAGCATGCTATAAATTGAGGTTAAAAAGGTGGATAGATTTAACTTGATTAAATAGTCACTAGTTTCATGAATTAGGACTCTAGTCTAAGAGCTATGATATAGAGAGATGAATATACTTTGATAAATACCATGTAGTTGGATGGTTTCTTGAACTTCAAAACTTTTTTTTCTATCAAATACCTCTAAAAAGTTATGATGGTGACACTTGGTCCTAGGATCTCATGAAATCAAGATAATGAAGACAATTACAACCTAGTGTATCAAATATACATTGATAGTATGTGAATTTTGATGAAGAAATGCTACCTATAAATATGAATCTGACCTATAATTTCTAAATCTAATAAACTTAGCAAACAATAATTAGTTTGGTTAGTTGAATAATATGAAAACTAACCTTTTAATTAATTAATGCCTTGATTTTAATTCAAAATAATTTATTTAATTCATGAACAAAAAAATAGGATTTGTTATGTTTAGGTCTAAAACTATTCTAGTGTCAATTTATATCTTGATCAGAACCAAACATAGGAATTTTAAGAATAAAGTGTCCTTATTTGAATTTTTTGAAAATGGGACATTTGGTCATAACAAGGAGAAGTATACAATGTACTAAACAAAATAAATAACTAGAAAAAATAGAGAACCACATTTTCAATTTCCTCTAAGAAACTGAATTAATCGCTATAAATCACTTATAAGTTTAATTGTTTAATTTTTCTCAAGTTCACTCAAGTATATTCCATGTAAAAAAAAATGAAAGATCAAAATGGAATGAACAATTTTCATGAGCCCATCACGAATATAAGTTTGATTTTATGGATTTTCTCTAGTTCACTTTATTTAGAGTAAAATGTTTGATTTAGAGATAATGAACAATGTGCATGCCCACATCATAATCGAAGATATGATAATTTTATATTTGGATGAAAACCATTTCGCATTCAACTATAAGATATGATTTTTTATATGTACATGAACAAATACCATTTCTAATGAATTTTAAATTTTATACTTGTGCATGATCCAATAACATAGCCATAAAATATATAGCTACTGAGATAACATGCTATGCATATATACATTGAATTTGAGAACCTATATCTCAAATGTATGTGTATGTGAAAATTTGTAATTATTGTTCCTATAAATTATGTGAAAATGTCCTTGCATATGCACCCAAATGTGTATAAATCTATGGTCAATTAAAGTGAGTGAATTTTAATATAATGTTTCCCCATAATCTATATTTATATATCAATATTTATCA
>JARHVA010004052.1:295000-325000 GCA_037957365.1 Torreya grandis | reverse complement strand
TACTGATAAAATAATGTGGGTGACATAGAATGGTATTAGCTAGGCTAATATAAGTAATAAGATAGGCTCAAAAACTATATTGAGCTATTTGATAAAGTAAATGAAGGGTAAAAGGTAAAAAACATATGGTATTATCCAAGATGATACCATAGGATACATGGAAGCTAGTAAATATAAAAAATAGCCACATAGGAAAATTAAACAAATGAAATTTAAATGAGGTGAAATGATAGTAGTAATGGTGTAATAACAATAGAATAACCAAATCTCTCTCAAAGAACCACTAAACTTTACTAGTGCATTCTAAGTGCACCCTTTAAGGCATGCACTTATGGAAATCAATGTGTTGAAAATATGACACAAGATAAAGTGTTATTAAATGATAAAGTGAATAATATTATGTGTATACATATTCCCAAACATAAACTCATAATATGTCACAATAGTGTAATGTAAGATGGTTCTTTGCGAAAGAAACATAATAACACAAAAGTAAAATATTTGAAAACCAAAATTAGAAATAATTGAATGTAAAGTAAATTAAATAGAATTAAAATGTTTACCTTCACTCATCTTTATAATTTTTTAAAATGTTACATACATTTAAGGGGATGGAATGTGCCCAATGCGAAGATCGAGAGGAAGACATGAAAAATAAGATAAAATTTCATGTAAAAAAAACTATCAACACCTAAAAATTCTCTATCTATCTTGGATTATAATGATACTTTTGGTTTTGAAAATGACATATGGAAACAAAGATATGGGTGAAAAATATAATCTCATAGTAAATAACTAAAGACTACAAAATTTCATTTTTTTACTACAAATAGGTAAAAACTATTCATTTGCATAAATGATATTTTTGGAAAATTAGAGCTTTGACAAAAAATATTTATCCCTATAAGATATAACAGCCTATGTTCAACAAATTAGATGTGTTGGGGGACTTATCATAGCTATGGTAAGAGAAGTACAAGTTGGTATTGTATTTATTGTATCTGTTATCATTTTGAGTTAAATTGAATATATTATGAAATATAGATGTTACTAAGAATCCCTATAATAAATTTTCCCAACAAGCATCAGAATAAATCTAAAAATAGGTTGAATAATGGGTAGATGACAAAAATTAAAACTAGGGCAAAGGAATTAAATCACCACCCTTGTTGAACTATATTGGCCAAGCTGATACAGTTTGGAAGGGGGATGAAAGCTTCATGGTTGGTACCATAGGCTATGGACAATATGATTAGGTGAAATCCTAAATGATACCATATGGTATGTCTTATGTGGTAGATAATATTTTAGTTTTGTTATATTGTAGTTTGTGTTTAATGATGTTAGTAAATAAGTATGGATGATGTAGTTAGTAGTTAGCTGACATAATAAGAAGAGGATACCATGGTTGATATTGTAGGGTATGGATGATTCAGTGGGACAAAAAATATTCTAATACCAAAAGGTATTTCCAATTTAATATATTTATAAATTGGTAGATACCATAGGGTTTGGATGACAAAACATAAAAATATGCATGGTAGGTGTAGTTAGGTTTCTCGTCAATGTAGTATAAAAATGAGAAAACATTATTATTTTTTATAAATAACATTAAGTTTTAGAATTATTTTTATATTTTTAGAGTAAAATATAGTTATGATTTATTATTTGATATTGGGTATAGGTTATAAATATTATGGTAGAATGTGGATGTGAACTATTTGTCGAATCTACTAGATATATTATTGACATTGAATTCCTTCGAACATACCACATTGGGCCTAAGGGTGATTTTAGAGATATTTAGGGTGGTTCTTAGTTTAAACCTCATCATCATGTTTATATTATCAATGGAGAGAATCAAAGACACATTCAATTGGGTAGTGTATGGGGACACTATAGATCTAGATATCGCATTAGAATATGTGAATGTAATAGTTTTTATTACTATCATGAGCACACCCATGGGGTGAAACACTTTAGATGTATTAGATGAGAGATGAACACTAGTTAAGTGGGATAGCAAATCAAACACATAAAATGGTCATAATATTATCATTTGATTATTCAAGGTACACATTTTTGGTGTTTCATATATCTAAAATATCAAGATTGGATTTATTACCGGACTTGTGATGAGTGATAAGTTTGATGGGATTGTGACACTCTACATCATAGATATGTGTCAATTGATTCCATAAAAGGGCACTCTATTTAATATTTGGACAATTATCTAGGTGTTTTTGGTATATGACTTTTATAATTTTATGAGTTAGGGTCAACATACTATGGTCCTAATCATACTCTTAACATGTAATATTTATGAGTGATTCTTGACGTATAGGCACATGGTATGACCAGATTTTATCAATTAACACCTCTCATAAGTTAGGAGGTGGGATTAGTACCATATTTTCTAATTAATCCTACACACATAAGTAATAGATACCATGTATAAATATAAGAGCATGTAGTTATAGTATATGGTTAATATGGATAGATAGCCCTCATGGCCAACAAGATTATAAGATAGGTGTAGATTCACACTATTGGTCAATACATATGGTGAGTAGAGGACATCCATAGAATCATGTCTCAGGGTAGTTTGGACTTACACACATGGAAAATTATTTTGTTTTCCCAAGGTTCTAGGCTAGATATGCTAGGGAGTCTTAAGGCATAGGAGAATGAGATATGCTAGCACTAATACCCTTAGTGAGGAATCACTAGTTAGAAATGGAGAGATAATTATATAAATTAAAATTCATGGCATAGGGAGAGGCAGGTGGTGGGTAGGTGATTTTCATGCCTCGATAACCTTATGAAGTTTCATATCCAACTTAGCCAAATAGTTGTAATAGAGAGTGGTGAGTGTAAGGGTTAGCTTTTCAAGTTATAGTTCTATTTCAACAGAGATATAGACTATTTTCCCCATCCCATAGGTATCACAAGAATCATGTATTGGGAGATCAAGGTTATGGAACTAATATTGGTGAGTAACTTTTTAGTTCTATGTCATTAAATTAATTTCTTAAAGGTAAAGATATAAATGCTAGGTAGTAATAATAGATGGACTACATATTACGGTTATACATTTGAGATTTGATGTCATTTTGGTTTAAATTTTATAGATTTGATTATAGAAGAGGATACATGATGGAAGAATCTGGTCGAGATGACCAATATGAGATTTTATATTCATTGATTCTAACACAATCACACAAGGATGCAAGATCCTTTGGTATATGAAATCAGAACACATGGCTAATTTTTGTGGGTAGAATAGGTTATTAGAGAGTTACTAAGATGAGACTTGGTTTTTTATTAGGTAATTGATAAGGTTTTGGGTAAGAGAGGTGGCATCATGGTGGGAGCTATCCATAAAAATATCTACACACATGGCTACAAATTGATAAGTATCAAGGCTAGGTGCATAGGTGGATCATCTACATGCATAAATATAGGGACTATAGTAATGGATTTAGAATCTTTAGTGGAGTATACAAATGGTAAAATATGGGGTATCTATGTGGATCATAATACCTCAACCACTTGTGGGGTTAAAAGTGGACCACAAACATAAAGCATACATTGTACACGTTTCTATTAATTTGTATGTATCATATGATGTACCATATTATGTATCATGATATATGTATAAAACTTAGCAATTTATATATACATGCATTTTCTATTCATGGTTCTTATCTACATGTATGATGTATTGGTTTATCTTGTTATAGCATGAATTATTGTTTAATATCATGCAATGGTAATTGTTAAAATGTATGGGGTATTATTTATTATTTTGTAGAAAGTGTGAACAAATGCATGCTTAAAAAGAGCAAAACCTAAAAGATGTTAAAATAAAGATGAAAAATTAATGTAAAACATACAAAATCCTTTGAAAAAGTGTGTGATACATTGTAAGTAAATATAACATTTAATTTAAAAAATGAAATTGATAATCAAAAAAGGATATGCAAGTAAAACTAATGTAATCTTATGTTTAAAAAGTCAAGTAAAGTCAAACATAAAAAAATGTAAATGATTGTAAATAAATGTAGTTCTAAAATGTAAGACAAGTCACATCAGCATAAGCCAAACATAAGCAAAACATAAAATGATATGTGTAAAATGTTATTCAAAATGTAAGACACATCGAGTCAACTAAGTTAAAAATAAATAAAATAAAAAATTATGTACTAATAATTTCTTATGTAAGAAAAAGTGAAGTCCAAAAAATTAAACAAGAGAATGATGTAAAAATAAGTAAAGACTCAAATGAGTGAACACTCAAAATAAATGATCCTTTTAAATTATGGTGTTATAAAACACAAACACCTAACTACATTGATATTATGAAAAATATGATGTAGATAAATATAAATAATTATGATCATTTGTGAGAAAGGATTGGTTACACTTCCCAAATCTTATAATGAAACCCTCAAACTCAAAAATCATGTGGTAAAATAAATGATGAATGTAAATCAACTCTATAAGTAGACAAGACATGGTGTGACTGACTAAAATTGATATATATTAAGGGTATTCCAAGAAATATATATGATGTAATAATGGATGCAAGGTTCCATATGGGTTATGTATAAATACTTAGCAAAGACAAGACATCTAGACAAGTGGGAAAGTCTAAACACTTTCAACATTAAGGACCTAGGAAACTCCACCTTAGAAGCATAAAATTTAGACTAAAAATTATATAAAAAATATCATCCCATGAATATATATGTATGTAAAGTTAAATTGATATTAACTTCCTATAGTATTTTCCTCACTCCTTAGGATACCTCCTTGATTCTTTAGTGTAATATGAATATTGGGTACTTGTGTGAAAATATAGGTGGCACTAAAAATTTAGGAATATATAATGATATACTAATGTAATACCTCCTAACCTAGTTTACTAGTTGACCACACCATAGTATACCTTGGCTCTATCATGACGCCAACCTGGGAGTTTTAGATTTGACTAAAATAGGGGATGTGTCATAAAAATATCATGTCTTTTGGAGTGATATCACTATTAACATTTTAATGTTGCCTTTTTTTTATAATATAGATTTTAAATCTTTGAGATATATTTGTTAAACTTCATTAGTTTTGATTTGGAAAAACTAAACATGGATGATAGACATGACTAATACAAGAGAGATTAGGCTTGGTTAATAGAGAGGTAAATCTTAAGAACATGATGCCTAAATGACTCCTAAACCTACCCATGTAGAAGTGTGCAATATTGAAACTAATCTACATGTTCCTCAAGTGAAACAAAAAAGAGGGATAGATGGGGATCATGAGATATCCATCCATGTATAAAGAGGGAGATACATTGATGAATAATCTCTTAACTAACCTCAAAGAGAAAAATGGTGCTCCATAAATGATGAGGTTATGAAGTGAAATGTGATAATGATGTCACTAAATAAGTGATGCTAGACTACATTGGATATAACACAAGCAATAATATACAAAGTCATCTCAAAAGGATGAAGGTAATAAATGAGTGTGAAGAATTATGAGGAAAATAAAGAGAATTAAAAAATGGTAAAAAAACTAATATATAAAACTTCGAGGTTAAACCTAATATTCTCATGTGAAGCAAAGGACTACTACAAAATGATGATAAATATGATAAAAATTTATTACAAAGTAAATGGTGATATAAATGTGAAAGAATATGATATAAGAAAAATATGTAAAACAAACATCACATACTAAAAAATAATGATAATATGAAATCTAATCATATGAATATATGAAAATTAATATGACATGAATCAATAATGTAGTAATAAATGCCAGATAATATATTGACATAGATCATCTATAACATCTCATTAATCATGTAACTAATATTTGGCTCCAATCATGGTCTAATAAACTCTTTTAAAGTCATAATTGTAATTCTTCGCATATGATCTCTATAGATAAAGTAGGAAAACTATAATAAGGATGATATAATGGGACATCCTATCATAATACTCAATGCGAGAAATTTGTAACCTCAGGGCATATACATCTTCTAATCTACTAGATGGATATAGTTGTAAGAGAAGGTTTTTCCATTATCCTAGCTGAACTATGTGATCATTGCTATGAATTTTGAAGTAAGGCACTCATAAATTATTCAAAATTATACTAGGGATATCTACACCTATCTATATAGTGTGTAGTGAAGTGATGGCAAAGAAAATACAAGTCCCATTATTTGGAGATATAATCTAGTGTAATATTCACTAGTGGAATTTTTAGTAAATTATTATATTTTAGGGTGAATAACATCTATATATTATTTAAGATATCATTAGTAAGTATAATAATGTGTGTTCACCTAATGCAAATAACAAACACACTTAGGAGTATTAGATTGAGGTGGTCAAATATATTTGGTGGGAATTAAGCCTTGCAACTTTTGTTGTGCTTAAAATATCTAGTATGTACCAATATTTAATTAAATGACAAATTAAAATTTGCAACTCATATTATGGTTTATATTACATCATATCTGGGTGTGGTATTGCATTTGACCTAGGAGGAGATTCATATTTGGGTCTGTCTGTAACTTCATCAAATAAATCATCATTGTATAAAATACATAGTAGTAGACTATGGAGGTTAGTTATTATTTAGATATATTCGGTACACTCTATTATGATATTAAGAGTTATCATAGTCTCTATATAAATAATATCAAAGGTTTTGATACTTATTTAGGATTTTTTAATCTAATTTTAAACTTTTACAAGATAATACCCAAACAAATAAAGTTGTTCTAAAGGAATGAAATTTTTTAGATTTACACTAAAATGTAGTCAATAATATAGATTTACCTAATTTACCATGTACAATAAATAATATAAGTAAAAATAATTAAGGAAAAAAAAGCATGTCATATTTAATTTTCTATTCTAGATCATGTCAGTGGTTAGCAGTCACCATAGGGATGTGTTGGAGATTTAGATTTTGTTCATTCTATATTCTGCCAATTTTAAACCTTTTGATATTTGTGTTAATCTAGGACAATAATGTTGAGCTCATGTTTGTATTTGTTGCTAATTTCCAATGATATATATACATAGGAGTGACCCCAAATTTGGACCAAACCTACACTACCCCTATCTAAGCATCATGTATCTCAACTTATGCTTTCCTATGTGCCACATCCAGATAATAAGCAATCATAGATATTTTGCATTGTATATTTTATAAACCTAGTGAAAATGGGTTAGTAACAAGAGTTAAGTTAGTCCTTGAAACCTTATTATTGTTAAGTGTTTCCTACATAGTCAATAATCCTAAGAAGGCCTCAGACACGTATGTAGTTTTCCATAATATGCATGTGTGTGAAATTATAATAGTATGAATATATTATATTTATCCTAATATCCCTTCTTACAAGTGATGCAATTGTATATTTGACCTTTTAAAGGCTTCAAATATTTAAAACATTGTTATAATGAAATTTAATAGATTGAAATAAACAAAAATTTCATATTACATAGTTACTTTATCAAATTCGAAGGTTTCTTGATTAAACCATAGCCTTTGTATATATAGTAACCTTTTGACTTTGGATTATAGCTAGTGAGCATGGAAGTCCGACCATAAGATGGGTAAATAGGGCTAACAAAATGATCACAAAGTGAAAGATACAAAAAAAGAAAAAAATATAAGTATGTACACTTGCATTGAGGATGGACACTATTGTCCATGCTAATTTCCAAGTTAAATTCAAGTTTATAGAGGCTAAAACATACATAAACAAGAAACATAAGTAGGGTTATCTGACATCCACTACATGGGGATAAAAAAATATCACACACAGGCCTAAGGGGTAGTTAAATCAAGTGAAATAAGATTGAAATGAAGAGGTCCATGAGAGACCACATCATTATATGTCAACTCTTATTAAAAATGTATATACATATAATAATATTAAAAATATGTGTACTTGTACCAAAATGGGTGTCTACATTTCCATCTCCCCTTAATCAAGTAATACAACAAAAATAAAACTACTAGTTTAAAGGAAAATAAAATGCATACCATGGTGTAGACAACATACAAAATCTTTTCTTAAGTTGTTCCTTCAATATGTATTCCTTAAAATGATTCCTAAAACTAAAAATATACCAAAAAAGGTAAATCAGCATATATAATCTATATGTAAGCGATACTCAAAAATAACATAAAAAAATAGCATGGATAGAGTACACTCATGTATGTTTCACATATTAACTAGGTCTAGAGTGATATAAACTAGAGAAGTAGATAGTGGGACTTGCAACCTCATCCATATTCTAGCCAATAATATGAGTGAGTATACAAGTGGTAAAAGTTTATTTCACCATGTTGGTGTTGTACTTATATTATGGAGATTTATGAGTTGATCATACCCCTAAAAAAAATAATAAGAGTGGTGCTTCAGCCATTGGGAGTATCATTTCTTAACAAGAACAAATCGAGTATAAAAGATATGTATATGTATAGTTTAGTGTAGGGTGAGTTATTCAATCAATCTCATACAAAAACACTTGATGATAATGGATGATTTAAATCCTCCAATCACACCAAAAATAATAACAAATTATTGCAGATGGGTAAAGCTCAATACAGTCTGTAAATGCTCAATTGGGGTATTAGTAAGTTGTGGTATGAATACATAGATTTTTTGTAATTTTGAAACTAATTTAGCTTTTTAAAAAACTATGCACTTGTTGCATAGCATTTGAACCTTAGATATGTCTCATACTAAACTATGTATAATAAATGGAACCAAAGTATATGATTTTTCCACAATTATGAATCTCAACCATAGACTATGTATATTTTTCCAATTTCAAAATTTGTATAATTGTGTAAAACATCCTTCCAAAGGATTCCCACACTATTTATAAGGGAATATAAATCTATAATAAGTACCAATGTGGAGGACATGTTTTCAAAACAATGACCCCACTATAAATTGAACATGTTGAATAATTAATAGTGTGGTGAACATGCTTCCCAAGTATTCTCCCACTAAAAATGAGAAGTTTAAATGTGTGGAATAAATGCCCATATGGGAAGCCCCCATTGAATATTAAAACTATAATAAGTACCACATACTGAATGATTGTGAAGAACATGCTTCTAAATCATGCCCCCACTATAATCTAAAATTATGTCATGTGTGTTTTGATTATGTAGAACATGTTTATAAACATTCCCCTACTGATATGCCCCCCCTTTGGGAGGAGATAATATAGTTTATACTGGTGGTCTACTCATAAAAGGAATAATGGATTGATAACATTTAACTTGGTAATATTTTAGTGATGGTGTGACCAAAGATTTGTAATATTGATTTTGATAGTATCTTGAATGTAATGGGATATATGGGTCACAAAAGTTTTAGTGATTTTTGGAAATGATTGAATTTTATTGAAAGTGGTATAATATGAAAGGGCTCAAGGTGTACATCCCAATGCAACTTTATATTTCCAATTTGGATAACCAGGGATCAAGATATGGTCATTTAAAGTTGTGTTAAAGTGGTATATTAGGTGAGTTGAAATAGAATTTTTGAATCATTTGCATATTGAAACCTATTGAATTTTAAGGTTTAGTTTTAGATAATAACAATGTCATGTGGAAGAGATCCTCTTCATTTTTGTTTTGATATGCTCTAGAATATCCTAGTCAGCCAATATTTTTTAGAGATGGTATGCAGCTTTTTGACAACTTATTGGTAATTTTGATATTTAGAAAAATTACATTTTGAACATGTTTTTTTTATCATTTTCATGGGATTTCAAACACCTATTTTTGGTTTCTTCAATACTTATGTTAGGATGGTGACACACATAACCACTTCTTGACATTACCACATGATATTTTTATCCAATATAGGCATTAACATCTGATGCATCTATCATGTATGGACACTTGAATTCAATGCTAATATATTTGTAATTTATGTTTAAATGATTGATATTTATGTATTTTATAAAATAATAAGTTTTTATTGTTTCTTTCTTGGTTGTAGAAGGATGTGCATATTTGAGGGTTATAACACAAATGATATTATTTGACTTTGGCAGAGTTGGTTTTAGATGTGATTGATTGTACCATTATTAATCAAGTAAGATTGGGGCATGTGACATGATTGGGATAGATTTAATATGATATCCACCTCCTCACAAGTCTAGTAGAGAGGTGGAATATAGATACTTGTACACTTTATCTTCTATTCGTGAGATGATTGTCACCTTGGAGGATGTATATTAGATCTTTTAGTTATCAATTGGGGCTGAGAGTGTGAAATTTTCTAATGATGGTAATCATGGATATATTCATAGATACCATGTATATTTTACTTGGTAGAGGACTCCTTATTTAGATCTAATAAATATGGTTTGGTTTGATGATATTATTAGAGGTTATGTTTTGCGATTATGTAAGTTTATTTTTGTGTTAATGGCATCATTTATAATTATGGAGGGTGGGATAGTTTGGATTTATTATGGTATGTACCAGATAGTTTTTTATATTGATTTTTATAGGACTAGGAATTATTGGGTTCATAATGTACTATCCCACTTGTGCGTGGATCTCTATAGATTTACACTGGAGAGCCATGGTAGTAGTATTGGCACAATGAATCTATTACATGTTTGGGCATATCAACATATCATAGTCATGTGGCTAGTTGGTGGTCCTCTACTTGGATGGGTCCACCCACTAATTTTTTCTAAGTAATGGTTATTCCCATGTTATATACTTCATATCATGATGGAATATTGGACTATTTTGGATAAACTTGCTCATGATCAGATTATGTGGAATCCATATAGGACTTTCACTAGGTGTCTTGAGGATGCCCATGACTTTCAAAGAGTTTATGTTAGTATGTGATAGATTGAATAGTTTCCTAGTGTGTATGAGTTCCTTCATTATGATCTAGTGACACTACACTTTTGGATTTATCAAGGTGTGCCATCGACACCATATCCATGTAATTACACATTATGGAGAGGCTATAAGTTGAATGATAGGCTAACACCCATTTTTTTAGATATATCCCTACACCCAAGTGATGAGCAAGATTTTTTTTCCCCTAGTAGTAGGAGATGCTGTCGGGTGTATTGATGGATATGTGCAATGGTGGGTTGATTCTTGATGTCCTTTATTATTTCATATTGTAGTTTCAATTCTAAGTGTAATTCCTATAGAATAGGATGGTAGTGGAGAGATAGGTTCTGATAGAGGAGATGATACTATAGTAGGACTAACACCATTTGATCAGGAATACATTAGATCCACATGTGAGTGTCTTAATTTTTAGTTTTGCATTTGATATTTTTATTAAAGTATTGGGTTTTATATATGTTGCTAACTAGTGTATGATGTCAAATGTGATGTTAATTGTAATAATATGACTATATGCTCTTTATCTTAGTAATCCTTAGTATAAGTGATGAAATAGTCTATTTGGCCTTTTTAATGTTTGATATATTTATAATAGTGTTGTATTATAATGTTATAGCTTGAAATAAAAAATAATTTCTTATTATAGAGTTTCCTTATCAAATTGGAAGGTGTCTTAATTATACCATAACCTTTATACATATAAGAACCTTTTGAATTTGAATTAGAATCTAGTGAGACATGAAAATATATCCATAAGATGGGAAAGGAGGGATAAAAAAATATTCACAAAGAAAAATATATTGAAAAGGATAAAATGATAAGTCTAGATAAATGTGTTGAGGCTATAAACTAATGTGAACCTTAAGTCTATGTCAGACACAAGTGTCTAAAGGATAAAAAATACATAAAATAAGTTAAATATGTGGGTTTATCCAGAATACACTAGGTGAGGATAATAAAAATATAGCACATAGGCCCAAGTTTAAATTAAATCAAGCGAAATAAGATAGAACCAAAGAGGTCCATGAGAGACCGTATCACTAGATGTCTAACTCTTAGTAAAAAGGTAAATACATATAATAAGAAAAAAAATATGTTTATTTATACCAAAGTGAGTGTCTACAAGAATTAAATTTACTACATCACAATTAATATGGCCATCATCTCAAGAGAAAGCATAAACAAAGGATCAAGTAACCTAGAAAACTAGTATGGTCTAGGCATGGTGCAATCATTAAACATGCACAAAAGATGATTAAATTTAATGAGAGTTATGTATATGGTAGAAGATAGAATGTGATCCATATTAGACCTATGGACATAAAATAATTGAGTATTAATGTTAGGTAAATCAGAAGGATGGGAAACCAAGTCAATTAAGTTAAGACTATTTGAATTTGTAAACCAGTCATAAGAACGTTGAAAGGGATAACATTAATGAAAGGGATTTCTAATACTTATCTTGGGCATAA
Source organism: Torreya grandis (assembly GCA_037957365.1). NCBI lineage: Eukaryota > Viridiplantae > Streptophyta > Pinopsida > Cupressales > Taxaceae > Torreya > Torreya grandis. The sequence continues at coordinate 312,593 of JARHVA010004052.1, read as the reverse complement.
ATAGATAATTTTAGGTCATGGAGGTAGTATAGATCATCATAATTTAGGTAAGTAAGGTATATATTAATAGCTTATATGACTATCTCACTATATGAATACTAGGAAGTGGGTTTCTTAGGAATGACCACAAAGTGGGAAACCCATCACTTCGATTATTACAAGAACATGTTTGTAAAGGAGGAAACTAAGCTATGATATTATGTATAAGGTTATAAGTTTTTAATTTAATACTAATATTAATCTATATCATCATCATAATCATAATATAACAAGTTGGGTGGAATATTGGTCCATAGGCTCAAGGTGTCAACTATAACCTTGATCAGGCTTGACATGATAGTTAAATTGTTTAAACTCTTTATAAGAAATTTTTGGGAAAGGTTCACATGTATGTATTTTAAATACACCATGATATTATTATTTTTTTAATTCTATGGATTGGTATTTCCTTGAATTGTCTATATATATCCCTTGTCAATAAATTTAACAAACTAACAAATAAAGGAAGCCACTTCCTTGATGCAATAAGTCAAGGTGATACAAAGCATCGCTAAGGAATAAAGAATGTAAATATGTTCTACAGTTCATTGTGGCCATTTTTTGTCTTGTTTGGTTTTTATGGTTCTTTTAGGGTCCTTGGAATGCTTTATAGTCATTATAAGTTTTAGAAGTATGTGTTAGAGCTCATTATAGGTTTTCTTGCCAAAATCCTAAGTTTGTAAATTTTAATTTCCTAACTAAGCTAGAATGGAATTTTTGGATCTTGTAAGGAATAAATAAGTCAATGAATGTTTTTATTTATTCTAAATATATCATATGATATTTTTCTACTATTATTTAAATGTGAAAGTATGGGAAAGGCAAACGTAAGACAAGAAATTTGGTTGTAACTGCCACCTTGCATAGGGTTAGCAAGAAATAAGAGATTTATTGCATGTTTCCAAGGTATAAAAGGTATGAATTAAAGTAGAGAGTGTGTTTTTGAAGTATTATTGGTAATAAGGAATTATAAATTCATATAATATATGAGGATCTTCAATAAAGAGAAGAAAATAATTAAGATTTAAAAAAAAAGTATGTTTGCTTAATAATGTAGTGCATAAATGTATATGTAAATTACTTAAGTGAATAAAATAAGTCTTTTAATAACTCTTTGTTTAATATATAATACATATATACATGTAAGATATTTTTTTTTATTCTATTAGTAATTACTTTGGGGTTTTGATGATCATTTTCTAGGGACCATTTAATAATGTTTAAACATAGTCCAAGTTTGGGGAGCTCTATTTTAAACACAGTCAAGAAGAAAGACTGTAGCATGTTTGTTTTTAATATCATTAAATAATATAAAGGTGTTGGTAATGTAATATATTATCGTAATTTTGAGGACCCTTTTTTATTCTCAATGTTCCACTAGATATTTCAATGCTTGAGTCAAACTTTTGTATAAGCCCACGTAGTTTTACATAAGTACTCAAAACTCTATCAACTTACCTATTGAATACTTGTAATGATTATATAAGCATAAATATTTGTTGAATAATTAAATTGGAGTTATAAACACCTCAAAATGGTCTTAGGTTTTATTTAAGTTTGGTATAATTTAAATTAGCTACTTTAGTAAACACTATATCTTTTGAAGTCCTGTATAAGAACTCAAAATTTTGTATAATTGTTGATTAGAGTCATTCGTAGGTTGAGTAAAGAAAAAAAATGATTAAGGAAGTTTTATAAAGTGGGTTTAGACCTTATATATGTATTTTAAGTGCTTAAAGTCTTTTTAAGTCATTTAATCACATTTCTATAGCTGTCGGCCTTACACAAACTTATACAAACCTAGACTAGGGTTCTGACATGGAAAGTACCATAAATACTTATTAAACAATAAAATAATAATAAATATGTTTAATAAACTATTATATTAAGATTAATATATTATTAAAGATTTTTTATACCATACTAAATTGTATAGTACATATTTTTTATATGTGTTGTTACATGAGGCCTTAAGAGACCTAATTGAAAGAAGGGTGTGTTGGGTTGGGTATATTGCCTTGATAATTGAGACATGAAATTTTAGGTGAATCATAATGAGGATAAAGCTTATCTTAAAATTAGTCTTATATTGTAATTAAACCCTATTAATTATTTAAACAATCTATATTTATGCCTAAATAGGGCTACTAGAGAAGTGACCTTAGAGAGAGAAAAGTGGATTGTTTAAAGAATCATAGATCAAATTTTTTGTTACTAGTTTGGATGTATAAGGGGGAAATAATATTCATATGAATGACCATATGAGTCTTAGTTCAGGAATCAAGAGTGGTAGATCTATGTTCTAGTTCTTTAGTCCTATGAAACTTTATAGAAAGAACAAGTTTGTATTATGAAAAGAGAGTGAAGATGAGGATGATGGTATGTATCCTAAAAGGAGAGAATATATAAAATGGAGATGAAGTTGATATCTCTTCAATATAGTATAAGTATATCCATGTCTAGAAGGCTTTTGAGCCTAGAGAAAGAGAGATTGATTAAGAGAGTTCTAGGAATAAGGAATGCACCTATAGAGGAAAATTAAGTCAGAGATGATAAAATCCCAAAGAGAAAAAATCAGAGCTAGATAAATGGGTATGAAGGTTTTGAGCATATGGTACTACATTAGGTGGTATCAGAGCAGGTAAGCTCTTGGTATAGATTATGATTTTGAATATGATAGGATACGTTTTGAGGTTATTTAAAGTTTTTATATGAGATTTTTGGAGTATGAATGAAGCTAAATTGTAGGAGTATAGTAAGAGATAAAGTTAAATAAATTTGGTATACCAGCCCTAAAAGGAGAGATAATAAAATCTCAAAATAGAGAAGAGAGAGACCCCAAGTTAGAGTCATGATTCCAAGGTGGAAAAAACTTGTAAAAAAGGGTTCCAATGTGAAAAAAACATGAAAAAATTGAATATGAAAGTGGATAAAGTAAAGGAGAAGAAGGGCTTGGCTATGTTAGACTACCACCATGAGAAAAAGTGGAAAGAGTACCCAAAGAGAAAGGGGTTGAATTGTGAAGAGGAGATGAGTGAGATACACAAAAGGTTAAAGAGGATAAATCTATTGATGGAGATCATGCAAGAAGAGAGCCAATGGTATGGATAGATTATGAAGAGAAAAAGGGTTATGTGGCCTATAAGGTGACTCATGGAAAGGAGGAAGATATTCATGAAGGACAATGAGAAGAAAAACAAGTTGCTACATAGGAAGCTCAAGGAGGAGATGAGGAAGCTCATGAGAGATGAGAATGAGGAAGGTGAGCAACACCTTGTGAATAAAAACATGGTCATAGATAAAAAGCAACCTAAAAATGAGGAAATGGTGGAAAAAAATCCTCATGTTTTTGAATCTAGGTATTTCTTGTCATGTTTGTATGTAGGTACAAGAGTGAAGGATCAAAAAGTCCATTTTGTGGACATTAAATTTGAAATAATGAAGAAGGAAAGTGTGAACAACATGCTTATGATGAAGAAGAATCTGATTTGGCATCCATGTATGAAGAAAAATTAATATTTTACCTAGAAAGAGGAGATATCCTTGGAGAAGAGGATCTTCAAGAAGAAGAATGCCACATGGAAGGCATCAAAGAGAGAGATTTTAATCAAGGAGAAGTTAAAGAGGCTAAATTGTTTCAAGGTTTTGTTTTTAATGCTATTTTGATGATGAATTAGTTGATATATCAACTAATGAAGATTTTTTGTATAAGAAAATAATGGAACTGATTGATAGGCTCATGAAAATCCAATATGAAGTTGAAAAACCTAAATAAATACTTGGAAAACTTGATATATGACATAAAAAGAGTTTAATTTGAATCTCATGAAGGATCAAGTCCAAAAACAAGTTGGTATACAATATATATAATAAAATGAAGATGTAAAATAGCCTATGATGGAGTATACAGAGGAAGAAGAAAGGGTATTATAGTAGATTATGTAAGAATCAGAATGTTTAGACCTCATAACAGATGAGGAATCCATCATAGTAGTTGAGTTTAAGTTAATAATGATTTTGAATCAAGGAAATGATATAGGTGTTGAATATGAATGAATGTCTTATAGAGGTATAAAATCAAAATCAAACAAAGAATTACAATGAAGAAGATGAACAAGGTGATGCAAACAAAGTGGCCAACCAGGGTAAGGCATATAGTTATGTGAGTTGGTTAATGAATAAGTATGGGAAGTTGATTTTGTAATCAAATATAAAAAATTATAGATTAAATAACTCAATAAGATGACAAATAAACCTAGAGAAGCTTAGAAAAAGCATGAAAGAAGAACAAGTGAACTGGACAATAAGGTCCTATAAGATACTATCATGTATCATGAGTAAAATTTAATGAGTTCTAAGCATGAAGGTGTAGTGTTGATGATGAGAGATAAGGATTCACTCCATGGTCACATGGAGACACGAAACAAGGAATCATAGGAGCTCTTGATTGATCAAGAAAGAGAGATGAGTAACCAAGAGGGTAGGTTGATGAAGCAAGTATAATTAGAGGACTATATCAATCCTAAGGAGATTCAAATAAAGAGTAAGAGTAAATTAAAATTTAAAAATAAAAGAGAGGGATATGTTAGTCCAAATAATATATGAAATAACATGCCAAGAGGTGAAGAGTATTTACTCATGTAATGAGGTCCACAATTAAGTGAAGTAGAAAGAAAAGAAAGGAAGCCAAAGCGAGGTAATAGGTTGACATATTACATAATTAATATTATAGATGAATTGATTTTTTATGATAATGAGTATAAAAAGACAATAATATACCAATAAGTGTGGTGTTATGTTGAATTTAAATTGGTCAATGAATTATCAATGCATTATGGGTAAGAAGGTTATGTGAAGACTCACCATGGAATGGGGGAATGTCATAAAAAGGTAGAAAGAGAAGATATGATTGACAATATGACAAGTATAGAATAAAAAATTATTCATGAACAACCATTAAATAATGAGGATGAATGTAAAATAATGATTGAGAAGTGGGATCAACAAGGAGTGCATGAGTGAAGCATTATCAATGAAGAAAGAAGTTGTGTAATAGAATTGGAAGTGAAGCATGATAACCGATCAATTGAGGAAAATTATGGTGAATAAATATCTAAGATATATAACATATAATATGAGTTAAAACAATATTTTCAACATGGCATATACCCCATGGAGATAGAGGATGAGATGACAAAGAATCAAGACAAGATAAAAAAGTAAAGGCAAAGAAACTAGGTGAGGAGACAAGAGGAAGAAAAGAGGAGAAATAGCAAGATAAGCTTAGATAATAATAATATGAAGAATTTTAAATTTATATATAAGTTTGACAAGGTACATTTAAGTATGATCTTAATGTTTTCCCTACAAGGGGAATATGATGTAGAACATCACTAAGGATCAAAACATGCAAATATATATTAGAGTTCATTGTGACCATTTTTGCTATTGTTTGGTTGTTATGGATCTTATAGTGTCCCTTGGAATGTTTTATACTCATTATAAGTTTTATAAGTGTGTGTTAGATCTTATTTTAGGTTTTCCTACCAAAAATTCCAAATTTGAAAATCTCAATTTCCTAACTAGACTAGAGTGGAACTTTAGATCTTGTAAGGAATGAAAAGGCTAATTAATGTTTGTATTGAGTCCAAATAGATCTTAGGATATTTTTTAAATGCTATTTAAATTTTAAATTATTGGAAAGTAAAAGGTAATCCAATAAATTTGGTTGCAACTTCCACCTTACATAGGGTTGACAAGAAATAAGAGTTTTCTTGCATGTTGGTGTGGTATATAAGGTAGGAATACATGTATAGATTGTATTTGATTAGTAGTATAGGTATTAAGGAAGGAAAAATTCATATAATATAGGATTATATTCATTTAAGATGAGAAGATAATGAATATTTTTTTAAAATAAGCATGTTTGCCTCATAATGGTGTACACAAATGTACATGCAAATAACCCAAGTGAATAAAAACATTGTTTAACTAACTCTATTGAATCTCAAAGATGTATATACATGTAAGTGGTGTTTTATTTACTATTATTAATTAATTTTGGGTTTTGATGATCATTTTATAGGAACCATTTTATAATGTTCAAATATAGTCCAAGTTTGGGGAACTCTATTTTAAACTCAATCAAGAAGAGAGATTATAGATTTTTTTTCCATCTCATTCAAGAATTTTAAGGTTTTTTTAATGTAATATAGTATATAAATAATGATTATGATCCTTTTTTATGATAAATATTACATTATATAGTTCAATACTTCATTCAAACTTTTGTATAAGCCCACACAATCTTACACAAGTACTTTGAACTATGTCAACTTGTTTATTAAAGACATTTACTAATTGTTTAAGCATAAATAGTTGTTGAGGAGGGTATGTCAAGGTATAAATGACATAAAACTAGTATTATGTTTTATTGGAGTTGGGTATAATTAAAATTATCTACTTTAGTCAGCTCTATGTCTTGTGAAGTCCTATATAAGAACTCAAAATTATGTATAATTTTTCATTAGAGTTGTTTGGAGGTTGAATAAAGTCAAAAAATGATTAGGGAAGTTTTAGAAAGTGTGGTAAGACCTTATATAGTTATTTAAAGTTATTTAAGTACCTTATAATTCATCTTATCACATTTTTATATCCCTCGACCTTACGCATGCTTATACAAATGTAGACTAAGGTTTTGACACAGAGTGTATCACAACTTTTTATTCCATTGACTAAATATTATAAAACTTTGTAATCAATTATGTTTTTAATATTAATATAGGATTTAAGTGTTTTTAGATAGTAATATATCATACAATATGGATTTTTGATCTATGTGCTTGCATGAGGCTTCAAGAGACCTAATTGGAGGATGGGTGTGTTGAGTTGGGTAGGTTGAATTAATAATTTATCCATGAAATTTTAGGTGAATCACAATTGGGATAAAGGGTATCTAAAAATATTATTATATTGTCATGAAACCCTCTATATTTTTTAAACTATCTAGATTTGTGACTAAACATGGCTACTTGAGATGTGACCTTAAAAAGAAAAAGGTGTATTGTTTAAATAATAATCACTAAAAGTTTATATTACTTTTTTGGATATGGAAGGGGTACTAAAATTCATATAAATTACCATATGAGGATTAGTTTCAAATTTAATAGCCATAGATCCATGTTTTAGGCCTTTAGGCCTATTAAACTATATAGACTGTGCAAGTTTAAATTATGAAAGGAGAGTGAAGCTATGGAGATGAGGTATGAGTTGATGTGGATGATGGAATGTATCATAAAAAGAGAGAGTGTAGATATGGTGATGAAGGTGACAAATATTCAAGATAGAATAAGTATATGCATGTTTAGAAGGTGTATGAGCCTAGATAAATAGAGATTGATTGAGAGAGGTCAAGGAACAAGGAATGTACCTATCAAGGCAAGCCAAGTCAAATATGATATAATCTAAGAGAGAAAAAATACTATCCAAAATAATGGGTATAAATGTTGTAGGCATAACATCCTACATCACAAGGGGTGATCAAACAATATGTTATATGATAAATATTATTTTTGGAATCCATGATTTTGGGATACTCAGAGTATTTAAAATCATATAGGATATATGATGACAATTAGATGAAATTTATTATTACAAGGGATGTGATATTTTTTTTAAATACAAAGGACAACTCAATAATCAAATAAAAGTTAAATAAATTTAGAAAAATATGACAACTCTGATGTTTTTAATGAGGTTGATATGTAAGATCCAAAAATTAAATAAAAAACTATAATTAAGAAGAAGCTTAATTTCTATTGATTCCTATAAATGAGAACAAAAATCCCCTTTGTATAAGACAAAAAATATTCATCATAGGATGGCATAATGAAAAAATTAAGGATCTTTAAATTATGAAACCAAGACACTTAAGATGCAATAAGATAGACAAAACATATTTCAAAATGTGCTAAACAAACATTGAAAGATGTTAGACCTGATGATGTCAATAAAACATGCACAAAAAGTGTACGCATGAATGAAAAATAATTAGAAGAGTTATTTTTAGAAATTATTTATAAGATATAAAGTATTACCTTAGAATATCTTTTTGAATAATAAGTTAATGTTGTATTTGAATCTAAACCAACCTTTTTTAAAACTAGCCAAAAAGCTTGAGGAATGGAAAGATAGTATGAAAAGTGAGCATGATACAGTGGTCAAGAAAAGATCTTGGAAATGTGTTGATACTCCAATCATATCTAAACCAATTTTATTGTAATTAGATAACTTTAAATAAGTATAAATTGTACTTCTCACTTCACAAGCACAAAGAAAGAATTATCATGAAGGGTTTTTCACAAAAATAAAGAATTAACTATAATGAAACCCTTTCTCAAAAAAACAATTTATTGGAAGTAAATACACATAAATACCAAAATGGACTACAATTAGAACCATGTTGACCATGAAATCTCAAAATGGATAAAAATATCACCAAATGGACATCAAAACTACATATCTAAATGGTGAGCTTAAGGAGACTATACATGACACACACTGAAGGTTTTTAAGTAAATGACTAAGAGAACAAAGTGTGTAAATTGGAAATATTAATGCATGATTTAAAATAATGGCCATAAGCATGGTATGAAAAACATGTTTAACACCATCTAAAAATGAAATTAAAACATTTTGAGGTTGAAGATACAACTCATTTTTGTCAAAAAATGACAAAACTATTGTATTTATAGTGGTGTATGTTGATGTACTTCTCACTTCACAAGCACAAAGAAAGAATTATCATGAAGGGTTTTCACAAAAATAAAGAATTAACTATAATGAAACCCTTTCTCAAAAAAAAAATTTAGTGGAAGTAAATACACATAAATACCAAAATGGACTACAATTAGAACCATGTTGGCCATGAAATCTCAAAATGGATAAAAATATCACCAAATGGACATCAAAACTACATATCTAAATGGTGAGCTTAAGGAGACTGTACATGACACACACTGAAGGTTTTTAAGTAAATGACTAAGAGAACAAAGTGTGTAAATTGGAAATATTAATGCATGATTTAAAATAATGGCCATAAGCATGGTATGAAAAACATGTTTAACACCATCTAAAAATGAAATTAAAACATTTTGAGGTTGAAGATACAACTCATTTTTGTCAAAAAATGACAAAACTATTGTATTTATAGTGGTGTATGTTGATGTTATTTTCATCATATTAAATAATGAAAAATATACTATAAAATTAAAATTAATGTTGATGAAAGGATTTGAAATGACAAATCGAAGTTATCTTCATTATTATTTGGATATTGAATTAATTCAAAAAAAAAGTACATCTTCATCACTAGGTGGGTGCTCAAAGTTGGGTGACAAAAAAGGGCCCACCCATGAACATGATTTTCTTGAAATTTTATATATTTGAAATTTTTTAGACAATTTAAGATGGTATAAGAACATGAAGTGTAGAATTTTGTGTCTAGTTTCCAAAACACTATTTTTAAAAAAAATGCTTAAGTATAACTAGGTCAAATCTCTAAGATTTGAATAGGAACTACTATTTTTTAAGAAAATAGAATAGATAGATGTCCTTGTAGTCCACCATTTTTGAGAATCATTTAATATTATTTGAATCCTTTTGGTGAATATTTATATAATATATTGTAGTTTGTGACTTATGTTTATTTATATTTTTTGAATGAATAATTTTTTTTATTAATTTTTCAAGTAAATATATCCTAAAAATGACAAAAAATGGATAGATAGTAATGTGGCCCCTATTAACTACCTAAAAAAATTAAAATTAGTTTTTTTTAAATGTGTGTGGAATTAGGCCTAGCTTTTTACCATATATATTATTTTACATTTATATCAATAGAGAAAAAGACATGAAAACATAAATAGGGATGTATATTTATGGCATGTAGTGGCCTAAAAATTTTATAGTTATAAATCAACATGGATTGAAACCTTAAAATAGTCCAAAAATTATAAAAATCATATATTTGGAATAAGGAGAGCATGTCTGTCATTGTGGTAATAATTTTATGAATTGGATCATTAAAATTCATTATGTATTTGGTGATGGAAATTATATTTTATTTTATTTTTCTCAACACTCTCAAATTTGACTCTGTGTTGAAAGGTCGAGCATTTGGCTCAAGAATCCAAGAAATTTAAAAGTTAAAAGACTTGCTTTATTAAATTAAAATTTAAAAAATGTGTACTTTTTATTATGACATTACATTGCTTATTGTGACAATATGACCTTAGCATGTGTTGTGTAGATTGTAAAGAATGCATTCAAATTATAACATGTACAATTTATTGTCTCTTAGCATAAAAAATAATCAAAATATGTATTTGGTAGTTGTGTATGGTTTATTAACATAAGGTTTACTAAAATAAATGTTAAGTATAAGGTTAAATTTAAGACTTTAAAGCTATTTTAGTAAATATAAGAAATTAGAGTCACTCTACATTTGATAGAGTTGATATCAAAACATCATGCCTTAAAATAAGGAAAATAGTTTTTCAAAATCCCAAGTTCTCAATCTTAGGGATTTTAGGGCATAAATTTTTTAATTGATGTAAATTTTTAGTAAACATATAGTCATTTTTTAGATTCAAGATTACTTCCTAGAATTTTTAAGAAACCTAAGTTTATTAAACTTGATGTTTTCAAACCACTCACTTTGAACATGATCCAAAGTGGTGTGATTGGGGTAACATAGGTCACATTGATGACCTGCATAATCAAATGACTAATTTTTCTTAATTTTTTCTCACTCAATGCCCCTCTTTTAACCGTAATAACTTACTACTCATCACCCTTAATCACTCTTTCTCTTCATTCATCATTTTACCTAATCACTTTATTATTAACCTTCACTATCCCTAGTCATCTATAATCACTCCCTTATCATCCTTAATCACTCCATTAACCTTCACCATCTTTAATCTCTCACTCCTCATTCCTTATAATTATTAATCACTCTTTCCTCATCCCTTATTATCCCTAATCATTTCCTCCTCATCCCTCATCATCCATAATCAATACTTCCTCATGCCTCCTCATCCCCAATCACTCCATCATTGACCTTCACTATCTGTAATCATCTTTAATCATTCCATTATCATTCCTAATCACTACTCCATTAACCATCACCATCCCTCATCATTAATAACCACTCCCTCCTCATATATCATAATCCCAATTCACTCTTTCCTCATATCTACTCACCCCTAGTCACTCCCTCATTGACCCTCACCATCCCTCATTGCTACGTCATTGATTGTCACCATCCCTAATCATCCCTAATATCTCCCTCATTATCTGATTTATGTAGGATTCTTATAGGTTTACTCATTTAAGTATTATATGTCTCTTTTATGATTTTTATCCTTCCTTTTTTGTTTCATGCTAGCTATTTAACTCCTTATATTAACATGAGGTTCTTATACACTCAATTTTGTTACTCACTCAATAAACATGCTTTATTATTTTAAAGTACACAACCTTTGCATGACATAATAAACATGATATTCTCTCAAGGATTTAATATTTATTCTAGATATTAACCTTTATTTTTATCTTATTTACTATAATTCAATCCCATTTTACTACAATTGTATTTTTGAACACCTATTTGAACCTACATTCACTTCTTTACCTTCTTAGTGACAATCTCTAATAAACCATGGATCCATGTTCATATAAAATTAGTTATTATAAAAAACACAAAGTTTTATAATGTCAAACCTTATTCATTAGGTTTATCACCCTTTATATAATTTTTTTCACTCAATACTAACTCTTGATGTCCCTAATATAATTATTATATATTATTTGACACTAGTTAAGCTAAAACATAAGCTTCTTCCATTCTTTGTACTAATTTATGAATGATTATGAGTTTTCATAGATCTCTTAGGGGTTTTAAACTTTTTAAGGAGTCTTATATACCTTTTTTCAAGCCATAGTCATCCTAGAAAGTCAAAAATTGCAAATATAACAAAAAAACTAATCATAACAAGTCATTTTGCTATCTTAGGTTTGAGTGTTTTAAGGAGAATCTCAACAAAAAATTGGTAATTATAAACATGGTGAAGACAAAATTAACTGATATACATTGAATATATCAAGAACGAGGTGTTCAATATCATTATGAAGCATATAATGGTCAATTTTCCATGATTGTAACATCTAATGATAGTCAACTATTTCAAAATAGGGTTTTAGATATTGTTTAAGTGAAATTATCTTGCAAATCCAAGTCCATTTTCACTTGAATAAAGTGTATTCATGTTGTTTGTGTATTAATACATAATATGCATTCAAGTTTAAATTTATTTTGCACTTAGTTTGAAGTTTTTCTTATTGAAACCCTAAAAATCTTACTTTTATTGTACTTATAGTGGCTTGTAGAGCATGCAAAAGTTTGCATGAGATTGATTTAAGGATTAGAAATATTTAAAAAGGTTATTAATACCATGATACATGTTTTATAATGGATATAGAGTCTCTAGGTTTTATTAACCATAATTTGTAATCTCTCAGCTTCTATATTTCCCTAAGAAACCCTAAAACAAGGTTTTTGATACAAAAAGTCTCACAACTCAATTTCTAAGTGGTGAAATGTTATAAAACATTGAGGGAAGTTACTTAAGGAGGTTTATATGGTTTTTTAACTAGTTTCAAGGTAAAAATAACTTTGATAATCCTTTTACATTTAACCATGCCTAGGATTTCCTATAGGTAGTCACTGAAAGAGATTAGAAAAGATAAAACTTGATAGTTTTGCCCTATTGTTTGATTATAAATTTATTAAGAATATTTGTAATTATTTTGAGGATACTATGAACTAATTTAGAATATTATCTAACCCATTTTGTGATTTTATTGAGTCGAATCATTTCAAGGAAGGTAGATTAGGCCTAGAAATGGGTTTAAGGTCAAAAATAGAGAGTTTGATAATTTTTATATGTATTCAAAGCCTAAACTTCATATGAAGGTTTTTTGTAATTATAAAGTAATTTTAAACACTTTAGTAATTTTTTATAAGTTATTTTTTGATTAAAATAAGGCAAGATCATTTAAGAAGTAAAATTATGCCTGAAGAATCATAAAGATAACAACACTTTATTTTGAGTTTATTCCTTAGAGAAACCAATAGAGAGATTGGTTTATCAATATTGTAGGTGGTTTATAATATGTATAAAATTAAGATAACTGACTATTGAGAGGAATCACAACCTATAACACTATTTTTAAGATCGAAGAGGTCTACACACATCCTTGTAGTAGAATAATGATAATGTTGAGTTTTTTGGTCATTAAGTGATCCAAGTGGTGATTAAACTTATGAAAAACAACCCATTCAATCCCTATATCATTTCCCTAAGTATTTTATGAGTTTTTGTAGTAGGTTGAGTCAATAAAAAAGATTCAAAATCAAAATTTGTCTTTCCTAAGGTCCAAAGTGATAGTCCTAAAAAAGTTGTAGACATATTTGAGAAGATTGAATTGAAGAAGATACTTATTGCAATCATTATGGATATATGGTCAACTATGGGGTTGGTATTAGAATTATCAACTAGTATCTACTCACCGCTATCTATATAGATCTAAACTTAGATTCTCAACTCTAGGATTGGGATTATTAAATGCCCAAATCTCAATCTATTTATGTAATTAATACAATTTCATCCCACCCTTTTGTATATTTCTTGCCTATTTATTCTAGTCTAGGGATATATATACACTCCATGATCTAGGCATGGATCACTATATAGATATTTGAATAACACTAGGTAATCATATGATATATTTGAGTTCCTTTTTGATTGAAAGAGGATCAATGAAATAAGAGTTTATTTGGGCCTTATTTGAGTAAGTGAAATTTGGAATTGAAAATTAAGTGAATCAAACACAAGTAAGAAGCTATTGTACTCCCATCAATGTATTAGATGGAGTGAATAAGGATGATGAAGGATTAAGTAACGATGATGTGGTAATAATTATGGATGGTGAAGGATGGTAAGGGTCAATGAGGGATCTATTAGGGGGGATGATTTATTGATTAGGGATAATGAGGGATGGTAAGAGTTAATTGGGGATTTATTAGGAGTTATAAGGGATGAAAAAGGAGTGATTATAGATGATGAGGGATGGTGTAGGTAAATGAGGGAGTGATTAGGGATGATGAGGGAGTGATTATAAATGATGAAGAATTGTGAGGGTAAATAATGGAGAGATTAGGGATGATAATGGATAAGGAAAGAATGATTAGGAATGATGAGGGATGATGAAATAATTATTAAATATGATGAGGGAGATATTAGGGATAGTGAGGGATGGTGAGAGTTAATGAGGTAATGATTAGGGATGATTAAGGAGTGATTATAGATGATGATGATGGATGGTAAGGTTCAATGAGGGAGTGATTAGGGAAAATAAGGAATAAGCAGGGATGAGGAGGGAATGATTAGGGATGATGAGGGATAATGAGGGTTAATGAGGGATTAATGAGGGAAAATGAGGGAATGATTAGAAATGATGAGGGATAATGAGGGTCAATGAGGGAGTGATTGGGGAAAATTATTAATAAAGATACAGTGATTACGGGTGATGAGGGATGAGTAAGAAGTGATTTGGGATGAGGGATAGATAATGAGGAAGTGAAATTAACATAAAGTGGTTGTTTGATGTGTGTAGTTTGTTAATGTGACATATGTTATGCTAATCACATCAATTTAGATCAATTTCAAAGTAAGTCATTTGTAAAATTAAATTTTCACAAACTTAGGACCTCTAAAAATTCAAGAAACAATTCAAAACACAAAAAATATAAAAAAAATATATGTTTGGAAAAAATGGACATCACATTCAAAATTTATACCCTAAAATCTCTAGGTTTAATACTGAGGCCCTGAAAATGCCTAAGTAATGACCATATTAGATTTTGAAAAACTATTTTACAAATAATAAGGCATTGAGTTGTGATACCAACTATATCAAATATAGAGTGACCCTAATTTATTATATTTAGTAAAATAAATTTGATGTACAAGTTATAAACTTAATACTTTAAATATTTATTCTAGTAAATCCTACGTTACTAAACCATATGAAACTACTAGTACATATTTTGAATATTTCTTATGCTATTAGAAAAGAATGCATATGTGTTATAACATGTATGCATTCATTGCACTATGCATAATGCTTGCATTATAACATGTAAACATTATAATGTATACATGTTCCTTTGCCTATATATAATGCGTACATGTTATAACACATGCATGTTTAAGCTCAGTGAATCTGAGCCTAAATTCAAATAGTGTGTATGTAGTATAACCATAATGCATACATGTTAGTGAAAATGTCCAAAAAAATATCCCCCATCTTTGTGCACTTATCCCACTGAATATAAGTACATTTGTGAAATTTTGAGCGAGTTTTAAATGACATATTTCAAGCCTCTTAGTATACACAACGAAAAAAATACAAAATTGATATGAAAGGTTACTGCATATTTAGTAGATGGTCCTAAATATAGATAACTCATTGGAAGTCTAATTTATATGACCAGAAAATAGACCATATATTTTATTCATTGTTGGTTTCCTTTATCTCTTCATGAAAAAAAACTATACAAAGTCATTAGTATCATAGAAATAGTCATTTGATATGATAAAGTAACATAAAATTTTATAATTAATTTAGAAAAAAAATTTATCAGCTATAAGTTAAAATAAAAACCATTGCTAATAATTTACTCAATAAAACCACAATACATGGTAGTTTCAAAGGTAACCATTGAGATTTTGTGGCTCAGAAGGCTTCTCTCATAACTATAGGAGCAATAGGGTTTTTTCCACCTATCATAGTTGAGAACACATATGCATTTCAAATGGAAAAGAATAAAATATTTCATGACATAACCAAGAATATAAGTATTAAATTTCATTTTATTCAACACTATGTGAAAAATGGTTGTGTGAAGTTGCATCATTGCCCTACAATGGAGAAACCAACAAACATCTTGACAAAATCACTTGGAGTAAATTTTTTTGGAAAGTTTAGAGGAATGATTTTTATTATAATAACTTAGGTTGATTAAGGGTTGGGTTGTAATATTATTTTAATATAATAGTCTAAATCCTAAGAGTAATTATACAAGATTTTTATCTTTTAGTGATAGATGATGTTAGTGCAGGGTGTTTATTTTCCTCATATCTATTATATTTTGTTAATTCCCTACACATGTTGCATGGTTTATTCCACCTCACATGGAGTTTCCCTACACTTGTGGGATATGATTGATTAGATTTACATTTTTTACTCATTATTATCTAGATAGAATTAATATTGATAGGCTATTTTAGGTATGAGAGTTACACTCTATTATGAGATCATTTTACCTAATTTCATGGGGGAGTTACACATTTCAATCCCTATTTGTGCATATTAAAAATTTATCTATTCATGGAGTGTGTTTGTTGGTTGATTATAAGCTTGTGTAATATTTATATTTTGTGTTTTTATTTAATTTTAACAACCTTATATGTTTGTTTGTCTCAATTTTGGTGAACTGGTGCATTTAATTGATCTAGTGAGTTTGGACAACACCTCAATATGGTATCAGAGCACCATTATCGTATATGAATGTCTAGTTTTTTTATTTGTTGTACGTTTTATGTGAAATCTTTTGTTATTTTGAGAAAAAGGGTGGTATTGTCTAGTTAATTATTTCATCTTATTTTTAGCATTTTCTATAGATGAGTTCAAAGTTGGTATAACAAAGAGGATTTTTTTTTACATTGGTATATGATAATTAGATATAGTTAAACTTATTATATTTATTTTGTCATGTCTTCTATCTATAGCTACTCTACCAACATTGATTATGTTTTAAGTAAGGAAATAATATCTTTTTTATTTCTAACATTTTTTAAAAATCAAAGTATATATGAAATGAGCACAAATGGACATTTTTTACATTGAGGCTACTATAACTCATTATATAGTCTCCCAAACCCTACTCCCATTCAAGACAGATTTCATATTACCATCGATAAGGCTGATCAAATATATAC
The DNA here is from genome assembly GCA_037957365.1 of Torreya grandis. Lineage (NCBI taxonomy): Eukaryota > Viridiplantae > Streptophyta > Pinopsida > Cupressales > Taxaceae > Torreya > Torreya grandis. The sequence goes on along the minus strand of JARHVA010004052.1, from coordinate 295,428 downwards.
ATAACAAACATAATGATATGAAACAATAATTTCCTTTGATATAACTTTTTTTCCAAACTAGGATTATATAGAGCTAGTGAAAATATTAAAAAAAAATAATTTGGGAGTTTTGGTGTTTGGTGGAGGTGATATCCTTTATTTCTAGTTACAATTGTTTACATAGTTAAGTGGCATAGGTAAGGGGTTCACATTAATTTGCTATATAATTCACACACACACACACACACACACACACACACACACACACACACACACACACACACACACACACACACACACACACACACACACACACACACACACACACACACACACACACACACACACACACACACACACACACACACACACACACACACACACAATCACACACACACACACACACACACACAATCACACACACACACACACACACACACACACACACA
>JARHVA010004052.1:207500-292500 GCA_037957365.1 Torreya grandis | reverse complement strand
AAGAGTGTATACAATCCTCAAAGAGGTTGAATTTAGTTAAACATGACTATATTGGTTTTTGTGGATAATTGGTGATGTTTGGAACCTATAAAAACTTTTATAAACTTTGTAGTATTATCTGAGTTAATAATAAGACTATTTGAGCCAATAAGTGAACTTTTATAAGGATATATTTTCAAGGTATATCAATGTGTTAGTACCCTATTTTACATATAAGAATATGTCTTTTGTCAAGTTTAGAGATGTCACGAGAATACATTCTTCAAATAGACACGCCTTAAAATATAAATTATATTTATCATGATATGTCATAAAATGCATTTTTTAAACCTGTGGCCAAAACATAACCTTTGGACTACCAATCTAGTTATGCGTTTAAAGTAAATTAAGGTCATTCCGAGCCCCTTCAACCTAATTACATGGATATAAAATGTGATTTGAGGTTTGATCAGCTCTAATTTCATTAGATAATTTGAATTAAAGAAACATAATTTAATTATATGAAAGTTATACATGTATATAATTTATTTTTTAGCTCAATAAACTTGAAGTCATCAGCTAATGAATGCAAATGTTTATTAGTTTAATTATGGAGGTAATTAGGGTAAAGATGAGCCACATGAACATATATTAAATTACATATTCAATGTGATTTAGAGTGAAATTAACCCTAATGTCATGTCATGTATAATTAACCAAAGATTTGATTCATTTAATGTAGGAGGCATTTGAGGCCAATTTGAACCCCTTAAAGAGCAAGATATGATTTGAGGAAAAATAAAAAAATTGATTCTATCATGAATTGATCTAATTAGTCAAATTGTGAAATTATGGGTGTGATTTGGGAAAAATTGATCCTGTAAACCAAACTTATGGATCAATCAATTATATAACATGTATGTGACATGTATGGCTTAACTAACCCTACTTTTATTATAAATGTAAACATGTTTAGTTAATTATAAAAAATAAGTGAATAAATAGCTCACATTTTCTTAAATTACCTTAGTGATTGAATCCTATTTATGATATATTAAACCCTAAATCATATACCATTTAATTTAAACCAAAAAACCTATACCATTTACCTTAAACCCTAAGCCATAAGCCCTAAACCCCTAAACCCTTTAAATTGTAGACCTTAGACAAATAAATTTAGCCCAATTAACATCTTTTATATATAGAAATAATTAGGTTCACATGGATGAACTTGGTCAAAATATCATCACTCATTACCATAATTAACTTTTTAGGATCAATATATAATGATGTGGGGGATAATTGATCCCAAAATCACATTATTTACTCAAAGATCTAGGTTTAAGGAGCTCAAATTTTCCCTAATAACCATCATGATTGTACCTTATATACCCTAAACCTATAACTTAATCCCTAATGCCTAAATTTACTAATCTATAAAATCTAAAACATAAATATAAACTCTTTAAACCTTGAAACAATAATTTTAACCAAATTTCCATTATTTAGACTAAGAATTAAGTTCACAGGGATTAGTTTGGCCTAAGTCACATGATTGATTACCTCATTTGAATAATTAACTCAATATGCATAATTACATGGTGTATAATGATAGCCCAAAAACACATTATATAGTCACAAATGGGTCCAAGTGATTCAAATTATCCTCAATTATATTTGTGATTGACCATGTGTACCTTAAACCATATCTACATTCAAATTGAAGCCCTAAGCCATAAACCCTAATCATTATACCATAAATTGTAAACCATAAAATTTCCCTATTTACCAATTGATTTATTCCCAATTAACATCATTTATAGTAATAATTAGGTTTAAACATGACATAGAGTGATTAGACATTATAAATAGGTATATAAACCTAAACCCTATGTCTTAATCCCTAAAACATAAATTATAAGCCCTATGCCCTAATGCGTAATATATACCACAAATATACATGCCTTATGATATAATTAATTTTATCATGAAATGTCATAAAATACACCTTTTAAACCTATGGCCAAAACATAGCCTTTGGAGTACTAATCTAGATGTGCATTTGAAGTAAATTAGGGCTACTTCAAGCCCATTTAACCTAATTAAACAAAGAGGAGGCTAGTTGATTCTTTTAATTTAGGATTAATTTGAGGTTAATTTTAACCCCTTAAAGAGCAATATGTGATTTGGGCAAAAATCAAAATATTGATTCTATCATAAATTGAACCAATTAGTTAATTTGTACAATTAGGGGTGTGATCTGGGAAAAATTGAACCCCTAAACCAAAACTATGGATCAATCAATTGTAAACATGTATGAAAAATTTACATGGAATACCTGACCTTGATTTTATCATAAATACAAACATAAAGGTAATTATCATAAATAGGTGAATAAACAGGTCAAATGTTCTTCAATTACCTTAGTAATCAGACCTTATACTGATATCTTAAATCCTAAACCATGTATCATTTAAATTTAACCCTATACCATTTACATTAAACCCTAAGCCATAATCCCTCAACCCCAAACCCTTTAAGCTATAGACCCTAAACACTAAACTAATAAATTTAGCCCCAATTAACATACCTTATATATATATAGTAAGAATTAGGTTCACATGGATGAACTTGGTCAAAATTACATGACTCATTAAATCACAATTAAATTAATTATCTCAAGTGGTGATGATGTGGGTAATAATTGAGCTCAAAATCACATTCTTTACTCATAGATATAAGTTTAAGGAGCTCAAATTTGGCCTTGTTGCCTTCATGATTGTACCTTATATACCCTAAAACCTATACCCTATGCCATAATCCTTAAAGTTCTTAATCCGTAAAATCTAAACCATAAATATAAACTCTTTAAACCTTGAGCTAATCATTTTATCCCCAAATAAAAATCATTCAAACTAAGAATTAAGTTCATATGGCTCAGTTTGGCCTAAATCACATGACTAATTTCCCCATTTGAATAATTCACTTAATTTACATGATGACATCTAGGGTATAATGGTAACACAAAAACACATTATATGGTCAAAAATGGGTCTAAGTGATTAATTTTTTTGTCAATTATCCTTGCGATTGAACCTTTATACCCTATATCATATATACATTAAAACCTAATCCCTAAACCATAAACCCTAAACACTATACCCTAAATTATAAACCATAAGATTTCCTTATTTACCAATAGATTTAATTGAAATTAACATCATTTATAGTAATAATTAGGTTCATATGGCATAGACAAATTAGAAATTATATACAAGTCCTTAAACCTAAACCCTAGTCCCTAATCCTTAGTCCCTAATCCCTAATCCCTAAAACATAAATTTAAAGCCCTATGTGTTGATTCCCACTACATGTTGCAAATGTACATGCCTTAAAATATAACTTATTTTATGATGAGATGTCATAAAATGTATTTTTTAAACCTATGACCAAAACTTATGCTTTGGAGTACCAATCTAGCTATTCATCTAAAGTAAATTGGGGCTATTTTGAGCCCCTTGAATCTAATTTCATGACTATAAAACGTGATTTGGGGGTTGATCATCTCTAATTTTCCCCAAAAACCATCACCATTTTACCTTATATACCCTAAAACTTATATCTCAATTCTTAATGCTTAAAGTTCATAATCCTTAAACTCTAAATGATAAATATAAATGATTTAAATCTTAAACCAATCATTTTATCCCAAATTAACATCATTTATTCTAAGAGTTATCTTTGTGATTGACCCTATGTAACATAAACCTAAGCCCTAAACACTATACCCTAAATTGTAAACCAAAACATTTCCCTATTTACCAATGTAATTAGTCCCAATTAACATCATTTTTAGTAAAAATTAGGTTCTCACATGGCATAGAGTGATTATAAATTGTATACACCCTTAAACCTAAACCCTACATGCCCTAAGCCATAAACCCTAAAACATAAATTATAACCCTTGATCCCTAAACCCCATTAATTAATGGCTTAATCCCTAATCCATAATTTATATTAAGTATAATGTGATCACATTATTTAATAATGCAATCATGTTATTCTTAATATAAATAAAACTCAATTCTCAATGTCAATTTCTAAGCCCAACTGAGTATTAATAATAAAAAATTGCATTATTAGATAATGTGGTTACATTATTATTAACATACACTTATAAATATGTATGTTGAAGTATAATCTAGTTTAAAAATTAATGTGATCACATTATTTAATAACACAATCAAATTATTCTTCACATACATTTCTCAATATGTATGTTGAAAAATAACCTAGTATATAAAATAAAGTGATCATGTTATGTAATAATGTGATCATCACACTATTATTATTATAGACTAAGCTAATTTTTAAATGTCTATTTTAAACCAAAATTGAGAATTGTATCCCCACAAACATTATATGTGTACTTTTATGGGATCTATGATACTTATGTACTTGACCCAACCTTTGAGAAGTTGTCAATTATCCATGATGGGTGATGGATCACATTCAAAGAAGTGGAAGATGTTGAAGAACAAAACACTAGAGGAATTACAAGATTTGAGAGAAAAAACAAAATACAAATTCAAAAAAATTATGTTAAACACGGTAGAAACCCTAATCTTGATAAACCAAATGCCATAGATAATGAGCCAATTGACAATAATGAATTAAACAATGATGAAATTGACCATAATGAATTCAATAATGGTGAAGTTAACCATAATCAAATGAAAAATAATGAAATTGATAATAATGAATTAGATAATGTTGGAAGTTTACATTCAAAGTTCCAAGTTTTTTATTTTGTTGATGATCAGTCTATCTATGATGATTTACCCCCAATGAATGAAAAAAAATTGATGGAAACAAATAATGATGAAATTAACCATCAATAAAATTTCATAAAAACATATAATGAATAAAAAACAATGAATAAAATGTCATCCCACCTCTAAATAATGAAAGTAATAATAATTTTGAAACACCCTCTCAGAAAATTCCACCATTAACAACACCTCCAAGAATTGTGCATACAAAATACAATTACTTAATTGAATTCAATGAAAATATTTTAGAGCCAATACATAACAAAATTTATGATCACCATTTGATAAGACTACATCAACAAATTTAGAATACATTCTTTTACGATTTGGATTATGATTGTCAAAGATGTCAATTATTTATGTCATTGAAAAAATTGATTAAGATTAGACATATAGTTTACACATTATGACTAATAGCATATAACATTGATGATGAAAATAATGAAACTATTGAAAATCTACATGATTCATATCATACTATATGCCCGATATCATGCACCCAAGATTGTAATGTTTCCTGTGATATACTTACAACTTGTGTAGTGACAAAACATGAAAAAAATGAATGGTTTAAAAAAAAAGTTGAGCAATTAATATAAACAAAAAATAATAATGAAAGAAATCGAAAGACATGAAATACTTAAGTAGACTTCTAGAAAAGTACAAGGCTATAGTCGATACTCTCAAAGAGTTACTTGCTCAATTTTGGAAAGACAATACAAGAGTTTTTTCCAATGCAAGAGATGTTATGAAAATAAGAGTTTGTTCTCATAACCATGAACTTCATCTAAAAATTTTATTGTATATGACTCAAACACAATGGTACTCTAATTGTTTTTTAAATCATCTAAAAATTTATATTTTTCAAAGATATTTTGAGATGGCTAAACCTTTTAATGTAAAAATAAATCACACACAGACCACTTTTTTTTTTAGGTAGCATGTTGAATTTTCAATGCACTATGATTTTTTTCACCATATTCATTTTACTCTGTATAGCAACAACATTTTTATAGGAGTGTGGCATTGAATCTCCACCAAAATCATATAGGGAATTTATTCCAACTATATTTTGAAAAAGATCAGATGGACAATGATTTTACAATAAATCATATTTAAATAGAAATTGCAACATTTGTAATGGATTGCCAAAATTAAAAAAATGTATCCATGAGGAGATTAAAAGTTTAATTAGATAAGAATGAGTTGGTTTAATCAAATATAAATCAATGACTTATCAAGTAAAAGATGGAAATGAATCTTAAATGTGTGAGCTTGTTACAAAAAAGATAAATGTTTTTGAATTATTGTTCAAATTTAGGGAGAAGATTGTTTATGAGTAAAAAAGGAATACAAACAAGGATAGATGGTTAGATAAACCCTCCAAGATAAGCAAAGATATATTCTTAAATGGTTTGATTGTTTTAGTAGTTGATTGTATTGAAAATTACACATTTAAACCCCAAATGAAAGTTTAATTACATTATTACAACTATCACAAGTTGCCATATTTGTACATAGAGAATTCATGCATGCACCTGATAGTATAAAGAGACAATGGAAAATATTAAGGGAGTACTATTTATATATTAATGATGACCAATCACATTATTTAGATTATTTGTAAGGTTTTTTTTAGAATTTTTATGAATAATTTTGTTATAGGAACATTACTTTCAAATAACATTACACTTTTTTTAGACAATTGCACATCATAATTCAAAAATACATGGATGTTTTAGTGGTTCAGAAAGATGCACATCACCACTAGTGTATAACACATTTGGAGTTTCACCAAGGCTGGCCATGGAAAATGGGAGCATGACAGTACTAGAGCATGTGTAAAAAGAGATATTACAAAGGAGGAGTTAAAATTTGAAGAGGGTATTCATTTGACAAATACAAAAGCTCTAGTTTAATGGTGTAATGAGAACATGTGTCATGGTGCTCAATCAAATTTTAATATTGGTAGACATTTTAGGTTAATGGAAGAGAAAACTTGGCAAAGTATGAGTATTTTTTGACTGTAATGGGTTCAAGTCACCTCCACTCATTTTGTATATCAAATTCATGTTCTTGGCATGGACAATGTTTGGAATGAGTGTGATTCAAAAGAGTGTGTGGATGATTGGACTTACAAACTTATAATTCTAATCAACAAATATCAGGTTCTAACATCATTATAATTATAAATATGACATCATTAGATGACTTTAACCATGTATCTGATCTAGTGTAGCTAGGTAGAATATTTTTTTATTATGTATAATTTATTCTCATTATATATGTTCATATTGTTGCTAAAAATGGTTTTTTGTGATATAATGCATGTTTTTGTAATTATTGAAAATGAATATAATGAATAGGGCACTGGTTACTACTTATGTTAGCATGTAGAAAGAAAGAAAAAGCTGACTTCCCTAGTTATAGATGAAGAAAACATTGACTATCCCACTAGGTCAATGGCAGTCACTAAAACTTGGTTTCGATGATATCATATAAAATATTTAAATCAATGGTTATTTTAAGAGTTTGATATACACTGAAAGATACTACACTATTCAAATTTGATTCTTACAATGAATAATTAATTACAAAAATATCATGAAAGGCTATTAAATAGTAAAGTATGGAAAGTTCAAGAATCACACCATGAAGCTATTATTGATAATATCAAGGTTAGATAAAATCCTAGTGGTTCATTATATTTAAATATGTAGGTATGTTGAGTTTTTAAATGTATATGTAATTAATTTTTCCAAATGTTTTTTAATTTTCTAGGTAGTACATATATATTTCTTTATAATTACTCACAATTTTTTGTTTGTTAGTAGTGCCAGATAAGCATCCACCTTCATGTGGTCGGAACTATAAATAAATAATTGTATATTATTAAAGCTAACAGAAGCTCAAGTTGGACATTATTGAAGCTTATGTTGGATTTGATTTAAGATTAGGTTTCATGTGATCAAATATCAAGAAATGACTTACAAGTTTCATTTTACGGGTGTTTGAAGTTAACCTAAAAAATTCATTTTTCTTATTTTGTAAGGGAATTATTAAGGATATAATGGGTTTTGGGTTTATAATTTGAGATTTAATGTGTTAGAGGTGTCATTTTCTAGTCAGGAAGCATCGAAACTAGAGTTCTACAACCACAATTTAAACTTTGACAATATTTGTTGTCAGTGTTTCTACACTCTGGAATGGAAGTGAAAATATAGTTCATGATGAATTTAAATGTCATGGAATTTTTATAAAATTTAATTTTACTATTTGGACATGATCAAATAAATATATTCTTAGGTGGAGATCTCAAAATCATAAATGATAGTTGAAGCTCAAGAAGTTGCTTGTTCATTACCAAAAACATGCATTTTTGGACCCCTCACTATAACTTGTGCAATGTATTGCTATTGAATATTCCAATTGATTTATTTATGTTGATATGATAGGGATTAAATATCCATGGTATGTATATGATGGTTCATTTAAATGAGTTATGGTTTTCATTTTGTGTGTTTGAACTTGGGATAAAAAATTGGATTTTTCTTGTATTGAGAAGGGCATTCTTGAGCCCACAATGGATGGTGGGTTTATTTATCAGTCCTAATGGGAGTCAAAAAACATGGTCCTATATTTTATATTCCCCTTGGACATGTTGGAAATGTTATTTTTTAGTTAGTAATCATGGAAACTAGAGTTATGTAACCACAACTTAAACTTTGACAACATTTATTGTTAGTGTTTACACACACCAAAATGGCAGTGAAAATGCACTTATGTGTGGATTTAAACATCATGGAGATGTTATAACATGTAATTTTAATATCTATACTTTATCTAAGTGATATATTCTAAATTGGATGTTTTAGAGGTTCAAATGCCAGTTAGAGCTCAAGAAGTTGCTTGTTCACTGCTAAAAACATGTATTTTTGGACACCTCACTACAACTTGTCCAATATATTGATCTTAAATATTCCACATGAGTGATCCTATGTGATATTAGAGTTATTAAATAGGTATGAGTGGTATTTGATAGGTCATGGAAATGAATTAAAATTTTCATTTTATGCGTGTTTGAACTTAGGCTTAAAAATTACATTTTTATTATATTGGAAAGGACGTTCTTGAGGTTGGAATGGGTGGTGGGTTGGTCAATTAAGCCTGAAAGGAGGCCAATAACCTATTCCTATATGTTATCCTCCCACCAAATGTGTTTTTAGTATTATTTTTTAGGTAGGAAGCATGGAAACTAGAGTTTTGTAACCACAACTTAAAATTTGACAACATTTATTGTCAGTGTTTCCATGCTTCAAAATGGTAGTGAAAATGAACTTATGGGTGAATTAAAACATCATTAAAATGTGATAACATGTAATCTAACCATATGGAAATTATATAACTGATATATTCTTAGGTGGAGGTCTCAAAGGTATAAATGTTAGTTGGAGCTCAAGAAGTTGTTTGTTGATAGCCAAAAAGTTACATTTTTGGACCCCTCACTACAACTTGTCCAATGGATTTATATATAATATTCCACCTATGTTATCTAGATTATGATTAGAGGGATTAAAAAGGTAGGGTATGGATTTGATATTTCATAGTAATGACTTATAGTTTTCATTTTATGTGTGTTTGAACTTAGGTTAAAAAATTACATTTTTCTTGTATTGGAAAGGGCATTCTTGAGGCCACAATGGGTGGTGGGTTTGTCAATTGGTCATAATGGGAGGTTAATAACCTAGTCTCAGATGTTATCTTCCTCTTAGGATGTGTTGGTAGTGTTAGTTTTTAGTTAAGAAACATCAAAACTAGAGTTCTACAACCATAACTTAAACATTAACAACATTTGTTGTCAATGTTTTTGCACTCTAGAATGGTAGTGAAAATGCACTTATGGGTGGATTTGAACATTATGGAAGTATGATAACATGTAATTTGACTATTTTGACATGATTAAATTGATGTATTTTTATGTGGAGGTCTCAAAGGTATAAATGCCAATTGGAGCTCAAGAAGTTGCTTGTTTACTAAGAAAAAGTTACATTTTTAGACACCTCACTACAACTTATCCAATGGATTACTCTCAAATATTCCACCTGATTCATCTAGGATAAAATTATAAGTATTAAAGAGTTAAGGGAAGGAACTGATGGTTCAAAAAAATGACTTAGAGTTTTATTTTTATGCATGTTTAAACTTAGGCTTAAAAATTGCATTTTTCTTGTATTGGGAAGGGTGTCCTTGAGGTCCAAATGGGTGGTGGGTTTTTTGATCAGGCCTGATGGAGGCCAAAATATTGATCCTAGATGTTATCTCCCTTGGATATGTTGCAAGTGTCAATTTTTAGTTAGGAACCATCAAAACTATAGTTCTAATAAACTCTCAGCCTACAGACCATGTTAAAACATGGGTAAGATGTGTTTTTGGTTGATTTGAGTTCTATAAACTTGGATAAGGGCTAGAACATGTTAAAATTATTAAAATACTACTATAAATATAATTTATAATAGATATAAACTCTATTTTGATAAATTGACTTATTAGAGTGACAACTAGATCTAGAGACCTATATACATAATGAGCAATTAATTTATTAACCTATTGACCTAATGAGTAATTGACCTATTGATAAACTCTATTATGAGTAAATGACCTATTGACCTAACGAGTAATTAACTAGTTTAAAAGAATATTATTTGAGAGTGTATTTTGAATCTAGTTAAGAACAACAGTGGATATGTAGGGTTGGAATTATTCATGATCTTAGAGCATATGAATAATAATTTCATAGCCTTCATAAACATATAAGAGTGAACTATGAATTAGGTGGTATTAGGGGAAGATAGAAGGTGATGTAGGAACATAGTTTGAAATGTTTAAGTGAGATAATTTTTATTAAAAGGTATCATAATTCATGTAAAATGGGGTTGAAGACATGTCATGTAAAAGATATAAAGGTGATGAGCCTTAAGAATCATTTTTATTCATGTTATAACTATCCTCATATTGGATGTTAGAGAATAAGTTATTTAACCACCCAAACTAACATTGAATTGGGATGGAATGGAAGTTATAGGTGTTGAGTGGCATATAAGTGATAGAGAGAAGGGAGATAGGTGAGAAAGAAGACTAGATCAAAAATGTGGAAATGAAGAGAAGATAACAAACCTCTTAAAATAATATGATTTAATCCTTTTCATGGGCTGTGTTTTGTAATCAAGATTATTAAAAGTGAATAAGGATGAAATGATTGTGTATCTATATTTCATGGAATAGTATTGGATTATCATAAATTTTTATATTTTCTTTGAAAGGCCCTAGATGCCATGATCAAGACACTTTTGTGTGTACTAGTAGGTTTAAATAAGAGACTATAGCTTATAGTCAAGGAAGAGAATAAATGATGAGATTGGTAAAGTATGGTGCAAGAAGGAGGAATGCTCAGTCCTCTATAGGTAAGATCAGAGATGTGTTACATTTTAAGGCTTAGTTTGTGTGATCTACAAAAGGGAGATAAAATAAAAGAGAAGATTCTTTCATGAAAACTCTATTATGACTATGACAGTCCCCAAATTGTGTTATCTTAATGTATTTGAAACTTCATGTCAAGAAAGTCAATGTATTATTTGAGTAGATTCACATATGCATTCATCCAAGGTTCAGGGTGAGTATTTTGATGTCTACATTGGATTGAAAACAACAAATTTCCATTACCTATTCTTTGAAAGGTTTCCATGTTTACACAACACTTTGTTTGGTAGATAGTCAATGCCTTGTTATGCAAACAAATTCCAAAAAAGTTTTATGTGTGCTTAAATAAGTTAAATCTCCATGAATTTTGTCAAATTTGGTGTAATTTATTATAGTAAAAATCACTAAAATGATCTTTTAGGAGTTTGGAACTATTGAACACAAATAGACCCAACACAATAGACCCATCTTTTGCTCAGTTACCTTATGTCTATTCGGTTAGTGTGTCAATGAAAGGATGTGTATGGTTGAGAAATTGTATTGTTGTGAACTTTATGAAATTATGAGCACATGTAGGAGGAAAATTCATTGTGACAATAGTTCATTGGAGGTTTAATAACCTTTAAAGTGTAGATATAAACTTATGTCTTACACAGTCCAGTAAAGAGTGATATATTTATGTGTTTTGATTTGGTTGAAGCAAGTGAAGGTTGATAAAAGTATTTTACCTACTATGGAATGTGTAGACTAATAACATAGACCTGAGGAAGGTATTATGTTCCTTTGGGAGGACTTAAAACTAAATCAAGTGATTTATGAAGCCTCTCGGCCTTTACAAATAGGCAACTAGGGTTTCAAACCCAAAAACCCTATAACTCCCATTCCAACCATGTAAAATTATTAAAAATTGGTATTATAGAATATCATAATTACCCAAGAAGGATTAAAGTGGTTTGGACTTTGTAAATTAAGGATTTATATGATTTTGATGATTGTGTCATGAATGGAAGGGTAGAAAGGCCTAAATAGACAAGGGCTTATAAAAAAAAAGGTACCTACAGAGATAATTGAAGAATTTAACATTAGGGAGAGTTGTATCAAGACACATGGTGGTCTAAAATGATTTTTTATCTTTAGGGTAGTTAATATATTTTGCATACAAATTGAAAAGGTCAAAAAAATGCTACAAGCCTAGTGGGGTCATTAGTAGCTTTGTATGTGAATATGAGCATTGAAGTTTGATTCAAGGTTTGAAGTAGGTTAAATAAATTATGATATAATAATAAATATAATCCATGATAATATATTGTACTCATAAAACCTATATCAAGATTGGGTACTTGAAACCTATGAGGGTTGCCTAGTGAGAAGAAAGTGAAAGAGTGAGATGAAGTTTGTGAATGGAATGAATGAAATGAGTTACAGAATCAATGTGAGAGGTTTGTAATATGTCTAATGAAACCAATACGTGTATCCAAAGTATACAAGAATCATGTATAAATAAAATAAGACTATTAAACCTAAGTGTTAAGAGAAAGACTAGATTGGTGATATAATATTCAAGACAAAGTGAAAGCATTGAAGTAGATCTTTACCAAGAGCAGATCTAGGATTGAATGTTTTGGAGACCTATTCCATGTAACTTTACATCAAAAGGAATACAAAAACTAGGCCTGGTTTCAATAAAATCTAGTCAAAAAGGCATTAGATCTAGGTGAAGGTGAAACATTCAGTAACTTACAGGTATAATTATCTAAGTTAGAAATTTGTAGGGATTTAGGAATGATTTTATGCCTTTGCACTATACAAGTTTGAACATGATTGGGTATGCATTTTATGTGTAGTCAAGTTGTGTTAATGATCAATTGAAAAGTTGTAAGTGGGTGGTGATAAATGAAAAATAGATAAGAGTGTCATTAGTCATTTCCACTACACATAATGAAATAAAAAATTTAATTTAAAAAACTATGGGAGATCCGAGATTTATAGCATTGAAAAGAATAATTTTTTAATCCTAATTTGTGTACAACATTAAACAAGATATGTGATAGATAATAGTTTGTAAGATAAAAAAAACACTATATAATAACACACAATTAAATAAAAACTAAATATATAAATTAGATAGATTTCCATTATAAGCATACAGTATAGTCACATGTGTGTAATGTCAATAATACATAGATTGTCATGATAGGCATACAAAAAATTATATCTAACAATATAGTATCTACTATTGGGTGAATGTCATATACATATATACAATGTTAAAAATGTGTAAATTTCCATATAAGCATACAAAAAAGTACATCTCATATAATGCATCCTATTCATAAAATAGCCTCCCTCTCTTTGCCTTCCTCAAAATTAATTTTAAACTAAAATAAAAAATTATTTAAACACGCACTTATTTTAAGCTTGTAATCCTAATCAATCTATTTTCCATGATCAAACAAGTTAATGAGAGGCTCAACTATTCAAATAGGTGTCCTAAATATGGGAAAAACATGAGAAGTTACCCTACTAATCATCTGATTGGGTCTATCAAATGTCATAGGATAAACCTACATACAAAATACATTTACATAAGATATATTTACCCCAAGTATGTATTAAAATTATTAAAATAAGGATATTTTTATAATTCAAAATTACAAGTTAATATATACCTCTATCAGTGCTTGTGTAGATGATATTGTAGTAATAATGCCTATGTATGTCTCGACTCATAGAGAGGGAGGAGTGTCTGCTTGATCCTTCAACTATTCATGTAAACAAGGTATCACTTACTTTTATATAAATTATCAAATATTATATATATAAACCATGTATATCATGAAAAGATAATGTAAACTAATAATCATGGAAGTGTATCTACCATACAATGTGCATATCATGAAAATACAATGTAATTCAAGAATTATGGAAGTGTAAATACCATACATGTAATGTCTAAGAATATCAATTACTTTGAATGGTGTAGGTAATATAAAAGTTTTAATAAATGTAGGAAGTGTGAGTGGAAGAGTAGGAGGTGGAAATAATAGTATCACTTCAACAAGGCAAAGTTAGGGAGAGAAAAGGAATATGAGACATATCAAAAACTATGTCCTTACTTATAAAGCTTCTATGGATAGAGTAAAATACCATTATATATTTACTAGGTAAAGGTTGAGCTACACATATATGGCCATCATCCTTATATTATATGCATGATATCAATCATATGTATCTTTATATATAATACATGGATTGATATCACATTTATAATAGATGGATGACTTGATTTTTAGGAAACCACCCAACCAATATAAATGAGTTAGCCATGATGAATCCACCTCTTGATGAAGGTGTGTGTAATTTTTTTTTTTTTGATAATTATCATTAATGGTAGGATTTAATAGATCTCAAAGAGAGCATGATTCATAGTGCATTAATGACAAAGTGATCGGATTGATAGCTTAGAGAATAAATGGCATATGTGAAGATCAGTAAGGATAAATAAGAGGTTATGAGGCATTCATAAATGTCTTGATATAGTTTTGGTGTGTCATATGATCTTTTGGAATGAGAAAAATGCATATTATAGCTTAAGAGAAGCCAAACCATAACTACATATCATGCAAATATGAATGAACCAACAAGTTTATGCATTTAATGCAGGTACTCAGAAGGTTAACTAAGGTTAAAGGTTTTCATGGAGATGTTGTATATAGTGATAAAAAGGTACCTTGAATATTTGGAATCTTGAAATGTTTTATATCTCAATTTATAAACCTTCAAAGTTACTCTTATAGTCTGTGATGGGTGAGAGACCTTCAAGTTTAACTACGTTGAAGTATGAGGTCAACTAGTCAGTAGATCTAATTATGCATGTTAAATCATGGATTATGAATGAATAGTGCATGTAAAAGTCAATATGTCAAAGAATGAACATGTTAGTAACATGAATCACATTCAAGGAGATTTAAAAGAATATAAATGATTCATGGGTGTTCATATAGATAGAAGTCAATGGTGTGGGTCATGTCAAAGAGTCAATGTGCATAAAAGCTACACAGAGTTGCCAAGTAGCATAATCACAGGAGCTTAGATCAAAGATCAATGGTGAGAATTTCAAGGTAAAGACTAGGAAAATCTAAGGATATCAATGGAGTTTGTTTATCCAAACATTCTATGGAACATGATATGAGGTTAATGTGCTCGATGTTTAGCATCTGCTTAATGACCATTAGAATTTAAACTTTTAAATTAATGAGGGAAAACTAGTGCTTAGTTTTTGTTATATATATTTTGATCCAGCATAAATTTATTGATTCATTAAAAATAAAAGTTGTAAAGGAATAAAATGTGCATCTATAAACATTGGTTATAATATTTTAATGTCTATACATTCAAATAAATTAAGCTCCAAAGTTAATTGTGTGTTTAAACATGTTCTATAAGTGACCTAAGAAGGATAATTGAGTTGTTACTGATAGTATTTTTATTTTTAAAAACAAAATAACTATTGGCGAGTGTGGATTTTTTAGGTTTGACCAATCCATATTCATTGTGAACAAATGCTTAGAAGCTGACTGTGTTTATTGAATACACTGGCAGTTTGAGTGATCATCTTGAAGAGGTACATTGAAGGTGTTATAATTAAATTTTAAGAAGAAAATGATAATGGATATGTTTTATAAGTCTATAGGGATTATTATATGATATTTATTTTCATATTTTCCCCTAATCAGGAATGAAGAGTCAAAATAGCTTGATTGTATTTTGACTGTGTGACTAGTTTGAGTGGTATTTTTGAGTGAGTTGATTTGAGGGATTAAAACATATGTCAAATTGTCTAAAGAACATGGATTTATATCAAAGGTCATAAATGGTTCACCGATGTGATATAATCATATGGATATGTGAAGTATTCGAGTGTTTGCTTCATAATATTGAGACTATGTTTTTTGTGAATGAAGATCTAAAGAGCAAGGGGACCTAATTGGTAGGTTCAAGTGTTGATTTGATGTTTGTAGTGGCATGGACCCATGAGAGAGTTATAAAGGGGATATTTTAGACATGTTTTATGTGTTCAGATCATTGGTAAAGGACTAATATGGTCTAAGTAGTCTCTCATATAACACGTGAGTATGAAGGCCTAATTATTTTAGGTCTTGCCAAGACCTAATGGTGGTTTGGGGATAATGAGGTAATGAACCACCTATGAGAATGTATTTGAGATATGTCTTAGCATTATATAAGTATTAATGCTTAGGGAAAGTTTTATGTCTAATCAAGAAGATAATATTCATGAAGACTCTATAAAGAGTGAAAGCAAAGGTGATGGTTTCTAGACTTGAGTGAGTATAGTTGAGTAGTTGTGTGAGTGAGGATTCAAGAGAAAGAGAGAAATTTTTAAAGAGAAGGTATAGGTTATTTAGGACCAAAAAATATTTACGAGGATCAGTCATTATTTTTTTTATTAAGTTGATGTAGGATAACACATAGGTCATTGGACCTAATGAGCCTAGAAGAGGTAGTTTGAGCAAGTTAACCCTAGAAGTACCTTGCGAGAGATTCGAGTTGAAGAGTGAATACAAAGGAGATCATAAAATTTTGAAGAGTATCAAAAGGTGTTCAAGGTGATATTATTTTCAAGGTAGATGAGTGGGTACTTGGTTGCCCTAATGGGTTGTATCCTCCTTTCTAGTTGGAGTTATTTAAAGGTCAAGTGGGTGTTTGAATAAATTAAGGGGTGGGTACTGCTTGATCAGTTGATACTAATCAAAATGTTGGATATTGTTTTATAATAATGTAGTCTTTATTTCATGTTTTAGTGGGTTTTCTCCCCCAAGATGGGTTCCCACATATATGGTTTGTTCATGTGATGCATACTCATATGTATGCTTTGGATGCATGTGCTTTCATGTTTATGTTACTTGATCAAGTTGATATATGCTAAATAGTTAAGAGTTGGGAATTGAAATGGATTATACTAAATCACTTATTCACCCCCCGTCTCCCCCCCTCTTAGTGATTTTACCTCTAATAATTGGTATCATAGTAGGACCTTCTTTTCAAGTTTAACCACTTGAAGGTAATCCAAGGTACAATATGGCTAAGCAATTGAAGAAAGAGAATCAAGCATTGAAGGCTCAAGTGAGGAAAATTTCAATAATCTCAAGGCACTTATTGATAAGGAAAATGGTAATATTAGAGAGTATGACCAATAAGAAGCTCAAAATAAGGTCTTAACCTCAAACTTTAAGGCTATTATGGATGAGTGCATCAAGCTCAATAATGAGCTAGAATCCTTAAGGGAAAGCTCAAGATCAAAATATGGTAAATATAATATCAACATTATTTATAATCAATTAATAATTACAAATACTAATCTGAGTTCAAAAGAAGAAGAATGTAAACATCTCAAGACTCAATTAGAAGAAACTAATGCCAATTTAATTTCAAATCAAAGTGAGCATGATGAGTTGAAATCTAGTCTAGATTATGTAAATATTATTGAAGAGAAAGTATGTATATTAAAGGATGACATGACTAAAGAAGCTAAGATTCAAAAAGGGACCATCAAAGATCTCAAAATTTAGTTAGAGGCTACAAGTTCAAGTATGAGAGCTAAAGAGGATGAGAGCATTCCATTGAAAACCAAGCTAGATTTGTTGATGGATGAACATGAGCAATTTATTGTAAAGGTAAACAAGATCAAGAAAGAGCAAGAGAGGTCAGCTCAAGACAAGAAATATGCAAGCACCAAGATCAACAAGAAAAAATCCATTAAACATCCAAATGCCATGAGGTATGAAATATATTTCAATAGTCTTTATTATGCTTATCACAGGTTTGGTCATAAGGCAAGAAATTGTAGAAGGAAAAATAGTTGGTTAGCTAGAGGTATGGATAATGTAGTCTATAATAATTGTCATGACACGGGACATATTACTAGATTTTTCCCCAAAATTCATGGGAAAATACTAACCTAGGTATGGAGATCTAATACAATTAAGCTTGATCATAATGAACATAAGAGACAAGATGGTATGCTTGCTAACATAGAAGATAAAAGGAAGATCATAATAATCATCAAACAAGAGTTATTAATAATGTTATTTATTTTAGTTGTCATCAAGTTGGTCATATTATAAGATCTTGTATAAGCAACATCTCAATTCATAAGAAGGTGCATGGACATCTTGGTCTTCTCAATAAAGGTCAATCCTTGGTATGGAATCCTAAGGAAGTGAAGACCAAGATAACTAATTGAGTTGAGTTGAAAGATCAAGGTGGACTACCTGCTAAAGCAAAAGAGGAATCAGATATGAAGAAGGTTTAAGAATGCCAAGAGAATGTATCATTTATACAAATAGAAAAAGAAAATCAAAAGTCAGTTCAAGTTAAGCTCAAGGAAAATACCAAAGTGAAAACTGAGGCTACTTATAGGGGATGTATGGATTTAAAAGAACATCTTTTTGTTTTTTAGCATGTTTCATGCTAATAACATCAGTGGTCAATGCCTAGTGATGAGGTTCTTTCTTCATAAGAAAAAGTATGTCATGAATATTTGTTATCTCCACTTATTATCAATTAGTTCCTAAAATAAAAGGTGAATATTATAGTGGATGAGCATGTTGTTTCTCTTAAGCCTAAGAAAAAGAACAACTACTAATATTAGATGACCAAGGAGGAAAAGGAATATGAGGAGTTATGGGAAACTCCTAGTTTCACATTGTTATATGATATTTTGGGTTAGGGTGTCTCTATCTAGGATTCAAGGAGACACTTGAAAATCAAGAGGAAGGATGGTGGATACCAATTGAGATTTTCTTAATGTTGCTGGACAAGCATATAATTTAAATATGTGTTTGGCTAAGGGGGAGCTAACTCATTTCATTTGAGTGGATTACAGAGTTGTGCATGATGTGATAGGGAGCATATGTGAGATGCTTCAGTCATGATAAAAGTGAAGATGTATACTATAGTTGTGAATTAAATAAGATTGATATGATGACTTGATCAAACTAAGTCATGTGTTTTGCAAAGGTATTGAATCTTCATGCATGAGCAAAGAGAGCTTGTGAGTTATGTAAGTAGATAGGTCCAAGGATCATAAAATCCCAAGTTTAGATTGATGTATGTTGAAGAATATATGACATAAGATGGAGCATGATTTTAGGGGGATCCTTCTAAGCTCTATGTGTAGTTTATCAAGTCCAAGAAATAGAGAAGTCCATGTTCAGATTAGTGTGTATTAGAGAGGAGAAATTGTTTCATATGCTTGAAAATATGTAAGTATCTTGAGCATATTAAATAGTATTTGAATGCACACATGATGTTGAAGAATTTTTGTTTGCATGTTGAGGAATAGACCCTTTGTCATTAATTTCAAAGGGAGAGAAAGATCAAAATGAATAAGATCAAATGAAGTCATTATGAGGGTGTTTTACCATCAATAACAAAGGGGAATATTATTGAGGATTGAAAATTATGATATGTTGTCATTGATGTCAAAGAGAGAATGATTCATAATGAATTAATGAAAAATCAATTAGATTGATATCTTGGAGAATATATGGCATGTGTACATATCAGTAAGGACAAAGAAGAGACTATGAGGCATCCATAGATGTCTTGATGAAGTTCTGGTGTGTCATGTGATATTTTCAAATGAGAAATAGGCATATTATAGCTTTAGAGAATCCATACCATCACTCTACATCATGAAAATATGAATTAAACAATAAACTTGTGCATTTAATGTATGTACTCAACAAGTGAACTAAGGTCAAAGGTTTTCATGGAGATGTTGTCTATAGTGCCAAAAAGGTACCTTAAATATTTGGACTCTTGAAGTGTTTTATAGCTCAAGTTATAAGCCTTAAAATTTGATCTTGTATACTATGATGGTATGGAGATAGTCAAGTTTAACTACATTGAAGTCTGAGGTCAACTAGTCATTAGATCTAACAGTGCACGCTAAATTGCAGATTGTGATCCAATGATACACATAGAAGTAAATATGTCAAAGAATGGAAATGATAGTGACATGCGTCAAATTAATGTATCTTGGATAGAATATCAATAATTTAAATGTGTTTATATATATAAATATCGATGGTGCAGGTCAAGTTGAAGAGTCAATATGCACAGAAGGCACGTAGAGTTTTCAAGTGGTATAATAATGGGAGCTCAGATTGAGGATAAAGGGTAAGAATTTAAAGATAAATAATAGGATAATATGAGGAGATTGATGGAGCAAATTTTTAAAAATTTTCTAGGGAGCATGAGATGAGGTTAATGTTCTTGATGTTTAACATCTACTTAGTGACCATTGGAATTTGAATTTTCAAATTACAAAGGGAAAACCAATGCTTAGTTTTTATGCTATATATTTTGATCCAAGATAAATTTATTGATGAAGTAAAAAATAAAAGTTATAAAGGAATCCAAGGAAAATCAATAAACATTGGTTATAATTTTTTATTTTCTGTGCAATCAAGGATATTAAGCTCCAAAGTTGAATATATGTTTGATAATGTTCTGCAACTGACCTAGAGAAGGATAATTGAGTTGTTCTTGATAGTATTTTGATGTTTAAAGATGAATTAACTATTGGATAATTTTTTGAACTAAAATAGGACCATTTTTTTGAATTTTTGAGGTTTTAAAAATCAGTATTCAATGTGAAAAAATTCTTAGAAGTTGATTATGTTTATTGAATACACTGGAAGTTTGAATGACCATCTTGTAGAGGTAAATTGAAGGTATTATGATCCAAGTTGAAGAACAAAAAAAACATGGAAATGTTATATAATTCTATAAGGCTTATGATAAGACATTTATTATCATATTTTTCTCATGATCAAATATGGAGAGTCAAAATAGCTTGACTATATTTTAACTATGTGTGACTAGTCTAAGTGGTCATTTTGAGTGAGTTGATTTGACTGCTTTAAAACATGTGTTGAAGTGTATAAAGAAAATGGAGGTGTATAATAGGTAATATAGGGTTCAACCATGTTATATAATCATATGTATATGTGAATTATTTGATTTTTCTCTTCATAAGTTTGAGACTGTCTTTTCCGTGTATGAATACCTAAAGAGTAAGGAGACCTAATTGGTAGGTTTGAGTGTTCAGTTTGTGTTCCAAGTGGCATGGACCCATGAGAGAGTTATAAATCTGATATTTGATATATGTTTGATTTTTTTATAATCATTGGTAAATAATTAATATTGTCTAATTAGTCTCACATATAACTTATGATTATGAAGGCATAATTATTTTAGATCTCACCAAGACCTAATGGTTGTTTGGGGCTAATGAGGTAATGATTGACATATGAGAATGTATTTGAGTTATGTATTAGTTTTATATAAGTATTAAGGGTTAAGGCAATTCTTATGGCTGACCAAGAAAAAAATATTCAAGAAGACTCTATAAAGAGTGAAAGTAGAGGTGATGGTTTCTAGACTTGAGTGAGTAGAGTTGAGTAGTTATGTGAGAAGGGATTCAAGTGAAGGAGAGAAAATTTGAAAGAGAAGGTACTAATAATTAAGGACCAAAAAATATTAAATATTATAGTTAAATATTGTCTAATTAATTTTATGTATGAGAACACATAGGTCATTGGACCTAATGATCCTAGAAGAGGCAATTTGAGAAAGTTAGCCCTAGAGGTAGCTTGAAAGAGATTAGACATGAGGAGTGTAGATAGAGGTGGTCATCATTAATTGAAAAGTAGAAAAAATTGTTCAAGGTGATTTTAGTTTCCATATATTTAAGTGGGTGATTGGCTACCTAGGGGGTTGTAGCTTCCTTTTTAGTTGGAGCTAGGTAAAGGTCAAGTAGGTGCTCAACTAAATTAAGGGGTGGGTGCTCCTTGATTAGTTGGTGTTAGTCTAGATGTTGGATATTTTTTTATAATATTGTATTTCATATTGAAAGGTTTAATGGGTTTTATACCCCAATAGGGTTTCTCACATATATGATGGTTTCACATGATGAATGCCCTTATGTATGATTTTGATGTATGTGTTTTCATGTTTATGTGGCTTGATCAAGTTGATATATGTTGAATAGTTAAGATTTGGGAATTGAATTAGATTATCTTGCATCACTGATTCAACCCCCCTCTTAGTGATTTTACTTATATCAAAATTCTACTAATAGGTCAAGGAAGGTAGGTCCTTGTCTAATATATCAAGTTTTATCCATCTAAATATATTATCTTATTTTGGCTCAAGAGAACAAAATTGGAAAATAGTTTTGATGTTTATTTGGAAGAAAATAAAAGGTGTAATTATTGAGGCTAGAACATATTTAAATACAAACACAAATGGTGGATCTCCCCCCATAATTGTCAATGGGGATATAAGATGTTGAGACCTAATGCAATTTTTTTGGCATAAGGAATATTGAGTAGAAAGGTTGTCTACCCTTTATACCTTTGTCATATCTAAAACAAGAGGTGCAATGAGGCATTATAATTAAAATCTAGACCTTTGTCATGGACAAAGAAAAAGGTATGATAAGATATTACAATTGAATTATCATGTGTATTACAAGTTTTTGCTTCAAACATGAGAAGGTAAGGTTGACTCAAAATTTTCCAGCCCCCTTTCCCTAAATCCTCCCTTCCTACAAACCACACCTATTAAATTGGTCATCAAATATTATAAACATGTATAAGATATTGTAATAAAATGAATCAAGATTTAAGTCCTACCATCACTATGTCTTAAGTGAAGTCACTTAATAAAATATAAATTTATTTAAATAAGTATTTCATTAACTTTATTTAAATGAGTCAATTTAATGTTGGGGCCTAATTCATGGTCCTTTATCTCTAAGAAGACTCTTAGTGTTGCATTATTAAGTTAATGATCCACTAATGAAGACTGTTGATGTTTTAATAGTTAGTGATAAATTTTAAGGTTTTGATTAGGTCTACATTGATATTATTTGAAAGTAATTGTAATTAATTTATCCAACTATTTTAATTATGGTTATGACTACGTCTTTAGTCCTCAAAAAAATGAATTTCAATTAATTGAATTTGTAATCTATTTGTGAGTTGGTTGTAGGTAGGTGTAGTCATATAAAATGTGAAAATTGGTAACTTGAGTGTGGCTAATGACACCCAACCCATAGGTCCCTCTTGTTTACTTTTATGAACCTCATAGGTATCTTTTCAATGATTCCCAGTCATGCATAGCCTTTCAAACCTGACCTTAGCTCAACCAAACTACTCTTTCCATGACAAATATATCCCCTAGGTCTCGTTAGCTTAAGACAATAGTGCGCAACTTAGACTATAGTGTAAATCCCTCTAGTGTATGTTTTTAATGATCCTATCCAATTATATTTTTGCTTTAATGATAAGTTTTTATTGGTTCTTATCCCTCTTCTTGTTAGATTAATATGAGCACATCCAAGCCATGACCAACAAATTTTTATAAAATCCCATTCAAAGTTCATTTATAAGAGGTTGAAAAATATCACAAAGCAAGCAAAAATACAAGAAAGACTACTATGGAAATCTTCCCTATTCTCTGCATATAACTAGCCAATACTATTATAAGCACATCCAAATCCTTGCACCAATCCCTAGCCACCTCAAACACACCTAGTTTTAGCATTTTCATCTTCATACACATAATTACACAAAGCACATCAAGTGGGAGAACTACATATAGCTTGATCCCTCTACAAATTATTGGTATATAGGCAACATGCCCACATAAGGGGTGTGGATACATGTTCAGTACATCTTACACACACTAACCCCTCCTCTTTGTAAAAGTTTGTCAAAACACAATGGTGTCTAGGGTTTGAAGACTAAATCAGCTCTTTAGGGAGTTTCACAGACATTCAATAGTCAAAATTTCATAGGTAGGATCACACAGAGATAATGAAAAAAACCCAAAAATCTTAGGCCTCTTAGATAATAGTTGCAGAAGAAGACTATAGCATCAGATCCTTGGGTGCCCTATTTTGGCACTCTTATTCAATCATAAAATGAAGTCCAAATTTTAATTTGTGATAGTGTCTTAGTCTTGTAAAGTGAATTCCATACCTTATAATAGTTATCTCAGTCAGTTTATAACTAAGTCTTATTTTCTCTCCCCTATTACTATTTTTAGAAAGGTTAAAATTATAGTCAAGTTATATGAATAAGTAGATTTATTATTGAATATTTATTTACTAATTTTATTACTCCAAACCCTTAAATAAATTAGGAATAATATAGTAATATTCCCAAAATTGTTAAATCATTTGGTGAACCTAACTTACTTCATCTATGAATAAAAACCCTAGAAACCTTAGGGTAAATTTCTTAGTAATTTTTCCTATAATTTTTTATTTTTTACCTGCATAATAAAATAAAAAATTAGCATTAAATTTTGAAATTTTGTAGTAATTTTAAAATAAATTTATTTCAAACCCTAGTTGCCCATACTAGGTACCAATATTTTCTGAGCATTTTTCCTATATTTTTTTGACTTTTTACTTGCATAATAAAATCAGAAATTAGCATCAAAATTTTTAATTCCATAGTAATTTAGAAAATTATTTTTCCTCCAAACCCTAGTTGCATACACTAGGTCCTTTTAAATAAAACAAAATTCAATAATTTTCCAAATTTTTACATGCATATTTAAATCAAAAATTCACTTCAGATTTTAAAATTTCATAGTAATTTTGCAAATACCAATTTTCAAAACCCTAGTTACATGTACTAGCTCTTATTTGCTTCTTGAGGTATCACCTTACATGTTTGTCAACTTCATATCTCTTTTATGCACTTTCTAGTTTATTGTTTTTAGGATTTTACATCTCTTATATTCAGTACATTCCTTTTATAGCACCTTGCTCATTACAAATTATTACAAAAAAATTAATCAATTTTTAAATTATTTTCCTCGCTTAACAATGGGCCAATACACTAGTTTTGATAAAACTGATAAAAAGGAACTTCAAGAACTATTAATTAAACACCCTAATATGTAAGATGACATGCTTACAATACTACAAGAGGAACACCTAAAAATTAACAATGGTCAATCTTCTAAAACCACATAGTAACTAGTTGTAAATTATACTACGAGGGCAACTATGTCTCAACAGCCCCCTATAGCACCCTAACCTACCTCTATGCCACTAGCTATATATAGTACATCTTTGTCTCCTAATGTGGTATCCCTTGTGTAAGAGATAATATCTCTTCAATCTAAGGTGCTACATCTTGATCAAGGTACCTCTAGACCTACACAAGATTTGGTATTCATTCGTTTTACTGCATACATCATTGGCATGCCATATTTCTTCTACACCCTTGTCACAAGGTTTTGTTTAACCCAAGCTTACTCTATATGGTGTCAAGTGTGATCTAAAGACACATTTGAGAACCTTTCATGCATTATGCTTAGATTATGTGCCAAATGAATGGCTATTTACCAAGCTATTTCCATGGAATCTAAAGGATTATGCTTTATAATGGTTTTATATTCTACCAAATCAATCAATCAATATATTCAATCCTTTAACCAACATGTTTTTAGCTCATTTCAACATTAAAATTGGTGATAAGGTTTCATATGCCCAAGTTTTATAATATAAACAAAGGTCAAATGAGCATTTCATAGATTATGTTCTTTGATATAAGACTATATTGGCTAAGATGAGTAGCCCCATGATCGATCAAGAGTTACAAGATCTATTCAAATAGAGTCTTCTACTAGCATTGCATGAATCAATAATGTTCAAAAGGTTCTCTTCCTTCACTGAATTGTGTCACAAACTAAAGGAAAGGAATTCAAGATAATTTAAATTAGTAAACACATGTACAAAAGTATATCAAAAACAACAAATATGAGTAACAACAAAGTCCCATACAAAGTAAAGGGTAATGATAGTAAGAGTCAAAATTAACCTACAGTTAATGTGGCTTTAGAGCCCCTTAGTGTGTGGCTTTATCAACACCTCCTTAGTGAATCTTTACGAATCTACCAATTACAATCAACCTATAGTCAATTTGGCTTCAAAACCCCTTAACATGTGGTTTTATCAACACCTCCTAGATGAATCTTTATCAATCCACTAGTTCATCCAACTAGAGTTTTATAGTAGCTATTGGAATGTAATATCATATCTCTCCCTCCCATTCAAGAAGTTGATCCAACAAATCCTCTTCCATGGGGATATGATCATCATGAATTTGGTGAGTTTCATATGGAACCAAGCCATACAATAAATAGATTCATTAGTTTGAGACACAAGATACAAGAATTGATATATGATAATTCCATTGATCTTAGAACTCTATTTGAGCCTCCATAGGAAAAGTAAACATAAGATAAAGCTTTGAGAATATTATTAGATCCTTTTTCATAGCATTATAAACAAGATATGGGAGATACACTAAGTGTTCATCATGCATATCATGCACATCCTCCACCAAATACATATAGCGAACCTTCAGTTGAGTTACATCCTTTAAGAAACATGATTGGTGTATGCATTTCCTAAATCTCCAGCTAGACCTTCCATATCCTTTTTAAAGTTTGAGATTATTGAGGATGATTCAGATTAACATGCACTCTTTATCAGAGATTAAATTCATAATCATCTTATTCATACTATTTTCATAGATAATGGATCTAGTGTGAACATGTGTACTATGACATTATTGCATCATTTGGGATATTCAAAGTAGGATATTACCCTAATGAACATAGTTATCAATAGATTTAGTGGGCACATATAGTGTTCGTTAGGTGTTTTTTACTTCCTCTATAGGTTGATCAAAAACATGTGGCCACACCATTTACTATTGTTCCCAGTGTAAGAGTTTTATATATGTTACTTGGTCAACCATAGATTTAAAAACTTTGAGAAATACCTTCTAAAGTTCACAAATGCATAAAATTCATTCACTCTAATCAGGTTGTCATAGTTGGTAGAGTTCCATATGATTTACCACTCCCCACTTCAGATCCATATTTACTTTAAAGTCACCAGTTTTAGTTCAAACACCAATTTTAGTTTTTCCACCAGTTTTAGTTCTTCCTCTAGTTCATATATAGACATAATTGAGGACCTCATCATTAACATAGATAGTTTATTCACTTCTATAGAGGCCTCCTTTATAATAACCATAGTTTTAGGATTTTAGATAGCTTATATTTATAGTGTTCACACCCAGGGCAATATCATTTAGGTATCATGCATCCACACATAGATCACATGTTCAAAAATATTATCCTACTACTAGATGGGTCCCTAATATCCCTATAGATACATCCACTTCTAAGAGTTATAGGGGGACTGCATGTCATTTTCTACTTTAGAGATGTTAGAGTAGTTACAACATACATAACTTTCAAAGCCACAGTCTTAGCCCTTCGATCATGCTTCACAATCATTCACAATAACTCTCATCGATATAGGACACCATGATAGGGATTCTCATATGAGACTCATTAGTTAGTATCATTTCTTCTCCATATAACTTGTACATAGTTTCTATCTACTTGCTTATATATACCTCAAAATTTCAAAATACCAAAAATATTGAAATATATCAAAAATCCAAAAATAATATAACATTTCAAAATACAAAACCATTCAAATAAGTCAAAAACACCAAAAACATTTCAATTATATGCATCATCCATTATTTACATTTTTACTACTATGTTATACTTACATCTATTATTCTATGATATTGTTTGTCAATTTATCTACATTACCATACTTCACTTTATCTTCTTTGAGTGTGTATAGTGACATCCTCCTTGATTGATTCACTCCACCCATTAAGGGGTCATCCTACTACACTCGCGACACACATCGATATACATACCTAATGGGGACATCTTCTACATGACTACACCATCCAAATTATGTCATTCCTACACCACGTACTCTATTCATCATGTTGATGTACATTACGTACTATATTACAAAAATTACTCTATCAAAATTCCACTAATATATAGAACTTATGTATTTTCTTAGCATAATACCTAGTCTTGTACTAACATGTCTTGCATACCTTCACTTCTTTCTTTTATTAGTTAGATGTGATTATATTTTCAATATTTTACAAGTTCTCCTTTTTTGTTTTGCATAGCTAGATGTGATTACATTTTTTAGTTTCTATTTTATCTCCTATATGTGTCTTAAGACATTTACCAATGTACTTTGATTTTATTCCTGTGTGTGCCTTAATACATTTGCTAATATCCTTTGCTTGTACTCTTCTATGTGATTGTGGTTTTCATGCCAACCTTACTTTTTTCAATTATATGTGTATGTGACATTTGAACATATCTTGTATGCTTGATTTCTAGTTTAAGTGACACATGCCCATGTCCCTTATTTGATTCTTGCTTCTTGAATTATATGCCTATTGCTTGATTATGTTTTAATTATTTTCAATGTCATGATGGACATCATGCTCCATCCCTCCTTTTTAACTAAAAACTAGAAAACTAACAAATAACCAAACTTCTAGTTCTAATTTAGTACATTACACATGATATTTCATTTTTATATCTATCTAGGCATACCCCTATTGATCTAATAATCTCTCATTAAAAAGCATGTTATATCTTGAGATATCTTTCAAATTATTATTGCTATATCATGTATCTCTATAGCATAACACACTTGTAGGAATCCTTCTTCTAAGGGAAGTCATTGTAGGGTATTCATTCCTACCCTCAAAATAATGGGGAAAAATAGGGGTTTTATCATATATATCAAAGCTCCTAACAGTCAAAAAGTGGGTTTTAGAACACCTAGAACAACAATTAGACATAAAACTAGATAGAACAAACAAGGTAGATAGTGAAAATGTTATAATAGTTATTATATTTAGCGTAAAAAAATAATTCTAAGATTGGAATACAACACTGAACCCTCTAGTGTCCATTTTTAGTGCTCTTGTCCAAATAGTAAAAAAACTAGACTTTCTAGAGGCAAGTAAAAAAGTAGGTTTAGCTATAGTTTTTGTACATTCAGACCAGTTTAGAATCAATAGTTTTTAGTATACTTTTGGTTAGAGAATCCAAATAGGTGGCATCATCTAATTCATGATGGCTCTCACTTCTAATTTTAGATATGATAGTTGGTATAACTTCTAGATCAAAATCTATATTCTAGATACCAGTGATTGGGGGTAATGTGTGTGGCACATTTATCTTATTTTATTTCAATGTTTAGTACATTACCTAGGTATTATTAGTAGTTGTGTTCCTTATTTCATCCATAGGTGATTGGCATCACTTTTTAGTGGATTTCATATAAACCTAACTTCCACATTTTAGAGTGGATTTCATATAAGCCTAGTGCACCAGTTTTATAGTGGATTTCATACAAGCCTAATCTCCACCTTTTCAGAATGGCCAAGAGTGGCCTAGTTTATATAATAAATTTGGCTATCCATGCCAACATTTTTATATTATATAACATTCATAGGCTTTAGGATCCATATCATACTACACACATTTCATACTAGTATCAGTTCATAGCTTCACTTCACAGGGCAATGATGGAGCCAACGGAATAGATAGCCTTTGTATTCTCAATCCACCTACTCAAAGGTATTAAAAACATATTCCAAACATATATTAAAGCATGTATGATCACATAGCTTCACTTAGTAGGTGATGATGGAGCCAAAGGGCCAGCCTTTATAATCTTGAGCCACTTTTGCAGAATTAAGCACTCAACTCCATTCATGATATTACTTTTAGTAAAACACATACCCAAAATTAATCAGCATCACTCAGTATCAGAATAAGTTTTGTATTGGTTCATGTACCTAGTGAGGTGTATTTTTTCCTTTCTCTTCCTCTATCTCTCTTACCCAACTTTTTATGTTTTTATTTTAGATATAGTGTATCTAGTAATAAATATTCTACTCTTTGATTTATTTTGTATATTTACACTTCAAAACATGCTCTCTCTATGGACATATAGTATCACATAGATTCATGAAATTTAACCTTACAAGTAATTTTAGGTATGCTTTCAATTTTTTCCTTTATCCTAGTATTTTGCTTTGTTGCATCACTAGAATAAAAGGGTGGGGAATGTAGTCATATAACATGTGAAAATTGTTAACTTAAGTGTGGATAATGACACCCAACCCATATGTCACTCTTACTTTACCTCATAATTCTCATAACTATCTTTTCACTAATTCCCATTCATTCATACCCTTTTAGACTTGATCCCAACTCAGCTAGACTGCTCTTTCTATGACAAATCTATCCCACCAGGTCTTATTAGCTTAGGACAATAGTGCCCAACTTGGACTATAGCACTAGACCATCTAGTGTCCACTTTCAATTCTCTTGTATAAGTGCATATTTGCCTCAAATGATTAGTTTCTCTTGGTTCTTATCCATCTTCTTGTTGGCCTATTGATAGCACATCCAACCCTAGACCAACATATCCCTATAAAATTCCATTTAAATTTCATTTATAAGGGGTTGGAAAATATCATAAAGCAAGTAAGAATACAAAAATACTACTAATAAATTTTATCTATCTTATGGATATAGCCATCCAATACTATTACAAGCACATCCAAATCCTTGCACCAATCCCTAGCCACCTCAAGCACACCTAGTTTTAGCATTTGCATCTTCATACACATAATTACACAAAGCACATCAAGTGGGAGAACTACATATAGCTTGATCCATCCTTATATTATTGTTATGTAAGAGGCATGCCCACACAAGGGGTGTGGATACACGTTCAATGTATCCTACACAGACTAACCCCCCTCTTTCCCATAGTTTGTCAAAGAACAATAAATTATAGGGTTTAAAGACTAAACCAGATATATAGGGAGTTTTGTGGACATCCAACATTCAAAATTTCATAGACAAGCTCACATAGACATAACGAACAAAACCTAGAAAGCTCAAGCCTCCTAGACAATAGTGGAAAATGAGTACTATAGTGCTAGGACCCAGGGTGTCTTATTTCAATGCTCATATCTAATCATAAAATGAAGTATAGATCCTAATTTGTGATAGTGTCCCAATCATGAAAATTGAATTTCAGATGTACAATAGCTATCTCAATTAATTTCTAGCTAAAATTTAATTTCTCTCCCTTATTACTATTTCTATAAAGGTTAAAATTATACTCAAGTTATATGAATCAATAGATTAATTATTGCATATTTATTTACTAATTTTATTACTCTATACCATTAACTAATTAATGAATAATACACCAATATTCCTAAAATCATTAAATCAGTAGGTTAATAGTTAAAATTATTCAATTAGGTTGAAATTTATTTGATTTGAGTGGATTCGATGCAATATAATTAGTGGTTACATCAATCAATGAACTAAAATAACATTGTATAAATTGATATGGAATTAATGAAGAAAGGGGTCAAATTTATCATTCATCTTTATATTTGCCCATTATGATGGGTCTTAATCATGTTAAATCTATTTCCTTGTATTTTTAGGCTTCATACACATTTATTCTCTTTTACCTTAAATTATCTTTCTATTATCACTCATTTTCAATGATAACATGTGGATTTATGTATAATGGTAACTGTGATATAAGTGAAAATGAGAATATGATTATATTGAGCTTGGAAACTTCATTTTAACATAGTGTTACCTATAAGGACCCATATATATATGTGTTCTTCATTTTATAAGTATCCCCATGGCATGTGAACTACCCCTAGCTAACCTTGAATGAGATTATTCATGGGATATTTGTGGGATTTACCAAGATCAATTATATAAATACCATTGAGCCCATTCTTATAGCTTGTAACTATTGTGGTTCCTTTTTAATGGTTTGTGATACCTCATAACAACTTCCAAAGGTTCACGATACCCCCAATATGATCAACCCATATTCAAAATTTTTGGAAAAGTGTATTTATATAATAAGAAGAGAATTTTTAAGGTTTAAAGTTGAATTGAGTATGTATGGTATGGTTTCATAGTTAATATCCTTTAATTAGGCCTAGGGGACCTAATGAGTCATGAGGAGTGTTGAGTTCGGTGTTCTCCAAAAGAGAGTTAAATTATGAAATTCCCTACATAAGATATATGATATAAAGGGGTATATGAATGTGTGCTTTGTTTTGTTGGGAGCTTTGTAGTTTACTCAAAACAAGGAGGTTTGCCTCAAAAAAGAGCTAGTAGAAGGAAGGTGTCAAAGAAGAAAGAATAGTTAAGTGAAGAGTTGAAGCTTGGGGGTTGTGTTAAATGGTTGGATTGATGAAATGAGATGTAATTGAGTAGGTAGATGATCTTATGTTTATTTTGGAAATACAAAATCAAAGTAACATGTAGACATATGAAAATGCATAGCAATATTGTAAAAAATGGAGTAAGGATAAAGAGAGAGAACATGAAAATAGAGTATGAATTGAGGAGGTTGATGTTAAAATAAAAAATGTAGAGGTAGTCGATTTGTAAAATGACTTCAAGCAGAGAAGGAGGATTAAATTAATATAAGGAGGCTTAATATCCATTAAGACAAGGTAAGAGTGAACAAGAAAGACCTAATAAATGCAAAGTTATCAAAGAGATAAAGAGGTTGAAGATAGAAGACCAGAAAGGACAAGAAAAGATCAAAGATGGGTATTTGATAGAGGTATGTGTTTGTTTCTGTCCATACCAGGGAAACTTGTTAGAACCTATGCATCAAAATACTTGATAGATAAATTTAACTTAAAATTATAAGGCAAATATACATAGACTAAATTTACATAGAGCATAAGATTAACTCAAAATTTTACCTGTGTATAAGTAAAATGTGTCATCCTAATAGAGATAGATGTAGTAGTGGATGGGTTAGCAACTAAATCTAAATATATAAATAATGGATGTGATAAATCAAATTTTATAAATGTCAATCATGATGATGAAGGCACCATCATCTCTTGTGACATAAAAAATTACATATATGTTATTCAATTTCTATGTAAATTAATTTTTATCTAAATTAAATTTACAAATATAAATAAAATTTAAGATGACATTTATATAAAATATACCTACATCTATGTAGTGAGTGATGTCTTTGAACCAAGTGTGCATTTTGAAAAGTCATCATTCATAATAATATTACACAAGCCCTCTAAACCACTAACACAATCATCATAAAAAATTCTAGTTCACATAGATCCATAAGAACTACTAGGGTGGGTTCAGGTATTCATTCTAAGTGGTATAACTATAGCATCAATCTGTGAGATCTCACTCATATGTTGAATGATTGTATCAGTGAGTGAATTAAGAGAATGTAGAGTGTCGATCTCCATGACTTATTAAATTTCATTGACGATATCGAGCTCAAGTGAATTTTGTATATGGACCCATGTAGGCTGATTAGGTTTAGGATGTGCACCTAATCAATCCTGTGTAGAGCCTTTCCCTCAACCTTGAAACTCACTAAAATAAAAATAGTTTAGAATCTCATTGAGGACAAAATCATAATAGATTTTACTCAAAAAATACAATGGGACCTCATGGTTGTTACATGATGGATAGTCAAATACCATCCACCATCGATCCCAAAAATTGGTTGTGATTAAGTTATGTTGGAAATGATGGATTGGAAAATGTTTACTAGTTACAAGAATTGGAACATTAATGGCTAGGTCAATGAATAAGGTTTAAATTGAGGATTTTTATATTTATTTGTTCTTAACCTCAAGTGATGACAAATTTTTAGCATAATAATCCCTACAACTATCCTTATATGAAGTACATTTGTTAATTTGACTCATTATAGAGTTAATTGGACCAAATAATGTCTCTAGGGAATTGGCTAGTTGGGTATGGTGGGGCTTGGTGGAAGTGGGATCCCTCATTCTCCTAATTAATTATTCAATTTCAATTTTATTTCTCGTAATGTCATTAGTTATAATCTTTTGACTACTAGGGGTTTGTGTGCAATTGTAAGAGGGTTAGGTGGAGGGATAAAACGATGAACAAGAGGGTTTTATGGAGAATACCTATAGAATATTAGTGTCACTAGAATGGAGAATACATCTAGGTAATTTAATGTTGGTAGTGAAACTAGTTTTTGTTGTAATGTTTACCAGTTATGGGAAATGGGCCATTGGTGGCTAGGTTAATGAATAAGTTGAAAATGGAGGCTTTTGATATTTCTTTATTCTTAACCTTAAGTACTAACAATTTTTCAAGCTAATAAGCCCTAAAAATATCTCTATATGAAGTACATCTATCAATTTGACTCATTATAGAGTCAATTTGACCTAATAATGTCTCTAGGGAATTAGCTAGTTGGGGTAGTGGGGGTTAGTAGAAGTGGGATCCCTCATTCTCCCAATTAATTCTTCAATTTGAATTTTATTTCCCATAATTTTATCAATTAGAATCTTCTAAATTCTAGGGGGTTTTGTTGAACTATAAGAGGGTTAGGTGGAAGGATAGGAGGAGAAACAAGAGCATTTTGTGAAGGGTTAGGAGGAAGAGGAACAAGAGGGTTCTGTGGAGTGTTAGGAGGGTTAGTAGGATAGGTTGTTAAAATAAATTTACAACTAAAAATTAGGGTTAAACAATGAAAATAATGAAAAATTAGGGGTTAAAAAGTGTAGATTTTTATACTTACCTCTTATATATAGTGGCATCATCATTTATCAGCTTCATTGGAAGAATTTGGTGGCTTCCTATCAATATTTTGTCTCTCTCACACAAAACATGATCATGGAAGTAGAGGAGAGCAAAGGAAACTCGAATGAAAAATGATGAATTGGCATTCAATTTTCATTTTTTTATGTGATACAAGTAATGTGATCACATTAATAACATGATCGTGTTATTGAAAATAATAATAATGTGAATACATTAATAATGCAATCACATTATTTTTTAAAATAAAGCAATCACTCTATATAATAATGTGATCATGTTATGGTTTGGTAATTACCGATCCATAATTTAAACAACATGATCATGTTAATTCAATAATGTGATCATGTTATTTATTAATGTGATTGTATTACCTAAAATGTCCATGGAATTATCCTCCAACTCTATGCACTTACCCAATGGGCATCATATTTTATGATAGAGACATAAGGTAAATTTTATGGAAGACTAAATATTTGGTGGAGGAGGATATCTATTTCATCGAAGGTAGCTCATGATGGTGAAAAAAATATTTTTTTGTTATTTTTTATATAAAAATAATATATTATATTAGGGAAACTTTAGAAGATTTGAAACTCATTTATTGGTCATATACTTCCCTTTTTTGCTTGTCGAAGATAGAGGGTGAGGCCCAATTTAGTAGGTGTCCAAATCCTCTCACAATAAAACCAAATTTTATTCTTTCTCCTTGCTTTATTTCTCAAACTTGTACTCCTTATAGATGCATTATCAATATATCCCAACATACTTAGCTTGCTAATCTTGTATCACATGTGTTTTCATATTTTTGAGATCATAATCATTGATTTCTCATGAATGCATTCTCAGTCAATTTTGATTTCCAACACTATAGCATGTTGTGTACTTGTAAAACTTGGGAGAGGGGGTTCATTGCTAACAATTATTTTGGGGTTATTATGGGCTTTCTTTTCTATTATGTGCACATAATTTCCATAATTTATATGTGTCACTTCATCTCAATTTCATAGATTGCTCTTGTATATATGGATGCATTATTAGTTGTGCCGACATCCATTTGATAGGTTTACATAGTCACTTATGAACTAATTTATCATTTGATTGGACTCATTTTTAGCCTAGTAAAAAGTTCATTTCTAGATCATGTACTATTACTTGTTTACTTCTTACATAGATTAATCATTATTGGAGGCATTCTAGGTTGAGTCTAATATCTATCACATTGATCATGTGTTGTTCTTATGGGGTTATTATAAGGTGAATTATGTATTTTTTCTCATGAAATTTCTTGGTGTCTCTACTCTTGTTCATTTCAACTCTATTTGAGGGATACTAGATGAGGAAAAATTATAGTTGAGTAGCTATTATTAGAAGGATTAACTATGCTTCATGGTTGTTATACATGGAATGTTTGATCAGAGGAATATACCATATACCATCTATGTATGAATGGGTTCCTACTCCTACTAACCCAAGTCAATACAATGACTAGTGTAACTTATGTGACATGGTTATTGGTATCTTACTAATGTATGTTTCCATAGATCAACACTACCATGTGGAGCACACAGGGTATCTCCACACTATCTAGGGAAATCTTCAAAACCTTTTAATAAATCCTTTTAAGATATTATTATCTATTATGATCATGTCATCTCTTTTTATATTATATGCTCAACCCAACTTATCATTTATTTTACATTGTAGGATCATATTTTCTTCATTGACAAGATTGTACATATTGAGAGCATTGATGGTTCATCTCTTCATGTGGATACTTATTCTACAAATATGAATGTTTCATCTACAGTCCATTCTTTAGTTTGAAGGGTTGTTGACTCATGATGTCAATTTCACGTGGACATTCTTTCAACAAATGTTCAATGTCCTTATTTTGAGAGGCCTACTTTAGTGGAATTACATTTTATTCCTATGCATGTTATTTCTTGACCTATGCCACACATCATATTTGGATCATATTCACATATCTTCATATTATTGCCTCCATATTTGATTATGGAATTGACAAAATTTAAGTTAACACATCATGTTATTTATTGATCAAAGGGAAGAAACATTATTTGATGTAGATGGATATTCATCAGTCATTATGTAGAAGATTTTGTTATCAACATTAATCATCTTGAAAGCTATACGTGAAGTGTTATATGATTTATCATCACCTTCACTTGGGATTTTTAGGCCCCTCTTTTTATTTTTTCTCTTTTTTAAGATATTTTTTCCTATAGGTTTTCTCCTTTTCTACCTTTTATGAGATTTAGTTTGTACATGGTTAGTACATCAGGGATATTTACCAAGAGCCATTTATTTGTACCCACCTTATTAGGAATATAAAATATAGATAAATATTAATGAAATAAATATGGAAATAAAATGTAGAAATCAAAACAAAAAAGAGACATATTTAATGTGGTTCACCCAAAATGGGCTATGTCCACACAAAAATAATAATTTCTTCTCTTATTCAGTCCAACAAATGAAGGGATAAACTTGAAATACATCCACTACAATCTTCTCTTCACTCACATGTAGTATTCCATCATGATTACAATGCCCCCATATCAAAGGAGGGTTACATATTAGAGAAAAACTACACCAACATAATTTTTTCCAACCCCGTAGGGGGTATTCAAGTATGGTTCCTCCCCCCAAACCCCCATGGTGACCATAGTGGGGGGGGGGGTGCGGGGTGCGGGTGGGGGAAGGGGGTGGCTGGTTTTCCCCCACACCTCCCCTATCAAGAAATTGACATTAAAATAAGATTATGATGAACTATCTAACACACCTAAGCTATGGTTATGGATGGACGTTGGTGTAGGGTGTTTATTTTCATCATATTTGTTATGTTTTGGTTATTTCTTACATATGCCACATGGGATATTACACCTCACTTTATGTTTACATACACTTGTGGGATATGTTTGCTTAGGTGTACATTGTCATAAGAGTTATATGTTTGAATCATTATTAGCCAAATAGAGTTACTCTCAACTGGTTATTCTATGTATGAGAGTTACACTCTATTCTTAGCTCATTTGACCTATTTTCATGGGGAATTTATGCATTTCATTAACTATTTTTACATTTGAGATATTGAGATATTGATGAAGTATGTTGGATGGTTTAGTCTAAGTTTTTGAACTAATTATCTTTTGCTATTTTATTTACTTTCGACAACCTTTTGTGTTTTCTTATATCACATTTGGTGAATGAGTGCATTCGATTGATCTAATGATCTTGGAAAACACACCTATAGGTGGGTATTCATTAGTAACTATAGGTAATATTTATTAATATATAACACCTTAGTGTTATATACTTGACAAACTTGGACCTTGGCTTTTCCTCTCAATTCATTACCTTTCCCACTTCTTCAAGTCTCACATCTACTTTATCTTTATGCCTTTTGGCCTATATCTCTTATTTTTACCAATCTTATGGTGATGACTTAGTTCTCCTATCTTACCTAGAATGCTAAAAATGTACTTATCATATTTCTCTATAAGTTTAGATTCTATAGCTACTTTCCTACTCCCTAGACACTAATGTCTGAGACAGATAGTAACATTAATGTTATTTTATTATCTTGATACATGTGTTTAGTTCCATAAAGTCATCCAATTTATAAATAAAAAATATCATTATGGTCAGCCTAAGTGATTTAATGTGATTTATTACTTCAGAGGGATTGATATAAATAAGAGATCAACCCTCATTCATTCCTCACCTAGAAAAATACCAAAGAGACCAAGGAAAATTATTAAAATAAATATATCAAGAATTAAATTAAATAAATATTCTCTATTTCTACACCAGTCATAGGTAAGACACATATACAAGTATAAATTACTAAAAATGTAGTGAAAGAGCCCAATTTTATAAGTTACAAGCTAGATCACTATTGGACTTACTTTTCACATATTTTATGATTCACACACAATTCAACACATAGGGGAGAACCACTTTAGTTTGGGGCCCTCGATAAATTATTTTATATGTAAGCATTACTATCTAATAATAAAGTCTTTTGGGTTAGACTGATATTATATGCCCACTAACCCATTTCCCCCAAGGCCACTGTAAAGATAGAAAACTAGAATTTTTCCATTTCACAAGGAGAAACATTCCATGACCTAGATCTAAATGCAACAGAATGAATGTGAAACAAAATATAGAATCATATAAGTGGTTATATACTATTTTAGTAGGTATTCCATACAAGACACTAGCATTGAACCTAGACAACAATATCAACACAACCATCCAAGGATGATGTTATCATCTAGAGTGTCATAAGGGTCAAAGCTAGAATCTAATGATTATTCGAGAATCTCCTTTCACCTTAATTTTAGCATATTATATATCTATAACTAAATTATCATGAAAATAAGTTAACTACATCACTTCTTTCTCATTTCCATATTTAGCATAGTTGTACTTTCCATATTTATACTATATCAACATAATAAATTATGTGTATGCTTATATCTAAATTTAACATCTAATTGAATTATTATAGACTTGATCATCACCCTTGTGCCATTTAATTTATATATACTGATTTAATATTAATTTAAAGCTAACTTAAAATAATTATATTCCATTTTAGGGTTAAAAATTTGGTGAACTTGATTTGTGAACATCAAACCCTAGGTCAAACAGGGTTTTATAATTTTTTTGTTACCTTGATGTTATAAATTTTAAATCATGTTTACCATGGACACATATATAAATTATTTCACCATAAAATACCTTATATTGGTTATTAATTATTATTTTACATTCCTAATTAACTCATTCTAATTTATAAGTGATTCAAAACCTCTTTTCATACATATTCCTTATTTTTTGAATGTTCACAATGAGTTTTCACATGTAAATGCAAATCACCAAAGGGAGTGTATGAAGCAATAATATTCCATATGACATGTTATTTATGAATTTAAACACATTATTTAGAAAACCTCATAATTGGGCTTGGTACATAATTAATCACTTTACAAGGATGTTCTTTCAGATCTGTTACGTATGACCTTACTCTATTGTAATGTTAAACCACCATATGTGGCATATGTCTTAAACTCTATAAAATGGGCTGAGCATAATATATCCTTTGAAAAGTAGGATTTTCAACCTGATCACCCTATAAAAATTCATTTTCCAATCTATATCTACATATGCATTTGAAATAAAATGGTAAAATGAGTTCTCATAGACAATGGTCCCAGACTCAACATATACAACGTATCATTTCTCTCTATAATGGGCATTAGACAATAAAATTTGGAGCCATATAATATGAGTATATAAAATATATTATAATATAAACAGGTATATATTTTTTTTATTTTATAGCTATTAGTTATGTACAAGTAATGTGAAAATGAAATTATATACAAGGAGCGATAAATAAGAAAAGTATGTACAAGGGAGGAACAGTACTAACTGATGAGTCTCATGTGAGACTCACTATCAATGTGATCTATGTCAAATATATAAATGGTAATCTCTAATGGAATTTGATTGATATGATACAGTTGAATGGTGTTTTAGTATGAATCTAAGTATTCTTCATTGTTGAAATCATAGTAATCATAATATATTGGAATACTAGTGTTGACTTCTATTTTATCTAGATGAGCGTAAGGAGTTTACTAATACTATGGAGTTGACATTTTTGAATTATTATTTAGAATATTTATTATGATTTTTTACATTGAAAATATACTTATTGTAGGCATATGGTGTTTGGATTTTCTTTTGCTAGAAATCCTTTTTTGAGAATTCTTGTTGGCTTGCCATGATTTTGACTTTGCAACTTAAGTTCTTGCAATTTATATAACATTTCTTATGTATCTATATGTTCTTCCTTTATAAAATTTAATTATGAATGATTTGACTTAGAATGTTTAATAAATCCCAAACCTTGTTGACCAACATTATCAACTACTAAAATAGGAGTAGTGATGCCTTGGGCCTAGTTGCCCAAATGTTGACCATGATAATAAAACTTTTGTAGATATTTTTTACCAAACCCATACTAATTTTCAAGTTGAGACTCATTTTAGAGAGGTAAATTTGTATCTTTTACTTTATTTACCTATGATTTCTATTATTTTTTTCATTTAATTGTGATTTGTGAAACTTTTATTATTTTGAGGTATGCTTTGGTAACCACTTTTGTACTATTTCTAAATTTGACCCTTCTTGAATTTTTAGATGTGCCATTATATGTTGTTTGGATAATGTGTCACTATTTGAGATATTTATCCATTATATATTGTATTTTAATTATAAATGTGAAACATGAATCAATGTGGTGCCCATGTAATCTATGATATACACAATAATATCTGGATCTCCTTCCTAGGTATAGAGGAGGGAGGTTGATCAACTTAACTTTAATAACTTCCATTAGTATCTCAATTTAACTATTATTGGACCCTTTTAAGATTTTTTAATCACTTAAAATAGATGAATTTTGTTGTAATTTATGATTTAGATATGAAAGAGTTCTAGGTACCACTTTCTTAGGTGTAGATGCATATACATGGTTTACACTAGCATGTTCTAAAGACTATGTAAATGAAATGTGATTTTCCAATAATTTAACCTTTTTCACTTAATAACTAATTTTGATTTTGTAATTATGATATTATCTTTCTCATAATAATAGTTTAATCCCTCAAAGTCTCATAATTTAAAGCCCTAATTACTTTTGATTGAACATGTAGGCATACACCCTATAGGGGACAGGTGTGGATAAGATGAGTATAGGATTTAGTAATAATAGTATAAGATTATTCTTTTTATGGAGGAGTGATAAAATGGACCTAGTTATAGGTAAAGTAGATATCACCCTCATGAAGATGAGGAGGAGAAGTATATTATTTCATATGCATAAAATATTACATTGAAACTTGAAACATAGCTATTAGGTTATGCACCAAATCCTCTATGTGTGTAAGGATTTGATTTATAATGGAATTACACATAAGATAAAGATAACATGCTATGAAATATGACATATATTTGAATTGATTTAAAGCATCATGTACATATGTGTTTATGCTATCTTTTAGTTTTTTGAATGAAAGGAAACAACCATACAAGTGAAGCTATAAAAAATTGTATTAAAAATTAATTAATTTCATATGTCATTATTACCATGATTATATGAAATATGAATCTAGTTGAGGGTTATATAAGCCTAGAAATAAAAACCTTAGGCTTATATTGGGTTAGGGTTTCAATAGTATTCAAAGTAAGTTAGGTTCACTAAATGTTTTTACCTTTAAAGACATAGATGAATGTAAATACTTTGTTGTTAAAGAGTTGACTATAATAAATTAGGGTATAAATATGCAATAAATGTAACCACTTATTTGTTAAATAATTGACTTTATTTGATCTTTATACAAATAGAAATAAATAATTTAAATGATAAATTATCAATAAAATGATTGAGATGAATTATCTAGAGGTTGAGAGATAAGGTAGAGGTTAGTTTGAGTGTCCTAAATAAGATCTAAGTGTCAAAACCAAGGCCTAGAAATAGTAGAACCCTAATTGGATATTAGCACCATGTGGTGCTATTTTCCCTATTTTATTGGTAGTGTCCTTTATGTAGAACTTATTGAACCCTTTGGGTGCACATGTATAGGTCTATCAAGCCTATTCATACATACATGAGTTTTGAAACATTGTATATGAATTATTTTGACTAATTTTATGAGAAATCCCTAATTATTCATGTTGCTCTATCATCCAGTTAATACATGTAGGAAAGTGTATTTGTTAGTGGTTTAGGATAGACATCCTCAACACCTTGTTGTGATGAAAGTTGCCTACATACCAATAATTTGAAGAGGGATCAAGATTGATGTATTTTTCTCCACCTAAGTGTTAGTGAAAGTATAAGTGAAGCTAATATGATTGTAGAATTGAGTTATTTGAATGTGCTTGACATAGTAAATTTGAGTAGTCTAGGCTTGTGAATGATGTATATGGTAATATGTAGAAATAGGGTAGAATAGGGATTGATAACCTTAATTGTGCATAACGTATTCTAAGTTTGTATGTGTAATTTGCATATAATTTCCATCTAGTGGTTAGAGGGATAAAAATCATATGTATATATATATATATATATATATATATATATATATATATATATATATATATATATATATATATATATATATATATATTATTTTGGTACTTGTTTAAGTACTAAAAGAGGTTTGGGCTGACCTTAAGTAGTAGTATAAGATTTAGAAAGATATTTGTTTATAAGATTTAGAAAGATATTTGTTTGTGAAAAAGGAGGGAAAGGATAGTAGTGCTAAAATTGGGACACTAGCACCATGTGGTGCTATTGTCCCTATTATGGTTTTAGTGTCTAGGTGGCAAAACTTGAGGCACAAATGGCCAGGATGTAAGAATGAGGAACTTAGACTACATTAGGGATGACTAAGAATGCTTGTGGTCCACACAAAGGTTGGGTATGTGTGAAAATAGGATTTAAGATAGGTCTGGGGTTAAAAGAGTGACATGTGGTCTCATATATCACTCTTATCACTCAAGTGTC
Organism: Torreya grandis; assembly: GCA_037957365.1. NCBI lineage: Eukaryota > Viridiplantae > Streptophyta > Pinopsida > Cupressales > Taxaceae > Torreya > Torreya grandis. The sequence goes on along the minus strand of JARHVA010004052.1, from coordinate 248,934 downwards.
ATTTTTAGCTGATTAAAATAATATATATATTCTAGTCCATCAAAAATGTTATTTTATGGATCAAAATGTCGAACAAGAGTGGGTGATTGCACTTTATTTTGTATCACTGAGGGTGAATACATGCCTTTATCCTAGAAATTATCTTTTTATTGGATAAATAATATAGTTTAATATGATGCCTTGATCATCAAATTATCCAAAACACATAAGATTGATATAAGAGACATCCAAGATTTTCTTGATTCCTAGTTGGTTGTTAATCAATTTACTAATCATTACCAAATTAAATAATAACATATTATTCAATATAATTAAATGGTAGATAAACTCAAATGGACATTTGACACATTTTATATCGATAGTATTCTAAGTAAAGATCATCACTGTATAAATGGTATGGCAAGCATAGCATCCTTGATCACTTTTGATGATGATCACATAAAATTTACAATATTGATTCTATGAAATATTTTAATTTATTCTGATCAAATCCATGGCTTGGGCATTCCTACTATTACTTAATGTACTATAAACATAGAATTTTACACTGATATTTATAATTTCCTTTATTTAGCCTATATACTAGACCATTTTTAATGAAATGATAAATGTAAATATCCACATAAATAAATTTGATATTTTATGATTGGAAATGATTTATTCAAATGAAGTTTTGATGGATAATTCCTTCAATGTTTAAGCAAATTTGAAGCTCACACTGCAATCTTGGAAATACATGACAATGAGTATTTTGGTCATTTCAGTGAACATGCCATGTCTTAGAACTATTACACCAAATTTATTACTATCCTAAACTACAACAATAATGTATCGAAGATGAGAAACTATGCTTATAAATCCAAAAATATAGTAATTTCAATCATGCATCATTGCATGAGTTATAACCTATTATTTCACCATGGCCTTTTTCCATATGGGGATTTGACTTAATAGGAAAATTAAATTTGGTATCCATTAGTGGACACAAATTTATCATTACACCTACATAATATTTTAAAAAATGGGTGGATGTAATTCTAATTGAATTAACCATATGGGATAACATATATAGGTTTTTATGACCATTATCATTTCTCATTTTGGCATACTTGTAGACATTATTTATGATAATGGAACATCATTTAAAAATAAGAGGGTTAGATGATTTTGAAGTAAATACAAAATGAAACATACATTTTATACACCTTATTACCTAGAAATAAATGGTGAGGTAGAGGAATCTAATAAAAATATTGTAAAAATACTTGGAAAAATAATTGAATGATACATCATTGATTGGAACCAACATATGGTATATGTTATATGGGCCATACAAAACTAGTATATGTACTCCTAATTAGTCCACAATTTATAGTTTGGTCTATGATATAGAGGATATATTAATGATTTAACACATTATATTTTATTTACATGTCTCTCTAAAGGACATCAAATATAATGAATATCATGAAAATTGATTGCATAAGTTAGAGCAGTTGAGTGCAAAATGCACACAAGATACTGAACACTTACATGTTTATCAAGATCCTATAAAACGATCATATTTATAAAATAGGTTTGGCCATGTGATTTTAAAGTGCGTGACCTAATACTAATAGAAAACTAAAATAATACCAATGAAAAAATTACAAAAAGGCAAGTTCAAACGAAATTAGTTGGGTCCATTTATAGTTATAGAAAAGATAGGAAAATGTGTATACCAACATGATACACTTGAAGGAAAGATTTAAAATCCCAATGAAAATTATGAACTTGTGTAAATACATTATGTAATAAATAAAAAATAAAAAACATCCAAAAGTCCAATACCACTTTTAGAACCTACATGTTCTATTGAATCCTTGGTTTCTATGTGTTATTTCCATGTTGATGGATAATATATTTAGTTACTCCTACATACATATATGTGTCACACTTTTACTTGAGTGTGATTAATGCATATTTAGATACATGAATTAATCTTATTTTGTATATTGGATTTTCCCTATAATCATGTCATATTGTCCATCAACATGGAAATAACACATAGATACCAACATGGAAATAACACATAAATACCAAAACCACTTTTAGAACCTACATGTTCTATTGAATCCTTGGTATTTATGTGTTATTTCCATGTTGATGGACAATATATTCAGTTACTCCTACATACATATATGTCTCACATTTTCACTTGAGTGTGATTAATGCATATTTAGATACATGAAATATTCTTATTTTGGATATTGGATTTTCCCTATAATCATTTCATATGGACATTTGGGGAATCCATTTATTTGATCTTGATACACACAGGTTATATGGTTAGATGATCATTCTAAATTATCATGTTTGATCTTACATATGTACTACACATGCCTATATTCATGATTATATGTTACATAGGGTAATTGATATGTTATAAACATGACATATTTTCCTAACACATTGGATCCATGGGATACCATGACATGTTTATTATTGATGCTTATAATTTACTTTAAGAAATTCCTTGAGTATTTTTCCTTATTATTTTCCTTGTTTGATCATTTGAATATTCTCCCTTACTTATGGCCAATGTGCTAATGTATTATCTCACCAACATTTTGATATTTCATTATTTATTGTATGGACATTGAATATGTCATTCTTTTTTTATTGACATTTGACTAAGTCTTGTCCTTTTAATTTTGCAACATTTCAAAATGCCCCTTGTTTGAAGTCTCCTTGTACCATTACCTTTTGATTTTATTTTGAGTGATATTTTGTGTGTGATAAAATTTATTGTTTAACGCTTATTATTAATATCTATAAGCTACCATGATATTTATCATGTATCTTAGGTCTTCATGTGATCACATTGGTTCTATGCCCTTTAATGGTACATTTACCTAGACATGTTCCATTATATATGATATGTGGTTAAATTCATAAATTATATAGCTATTTTATCCTTTCTAGGTGAGGTAAATACCTATTCCTATCTTTACTTCACTTGAAAGAGAGGGGGGGGGGCATATTATTGGGGGCATGCCATAGAGGCATGTTCTCCACATTTGACATAGTTTTAGATTCAATGTGGGCATGCTTTGGAAGCATGTTCTCCAAAATCACTTAGTATATTGGTACTTATTTCGATTTTTAGATTCAGTGGGATCATGTCATATGGGCATGGATTCTAAACATTCACAATTCTCAGATTTAATGGGGGCATGTTTTGGAAGCATGTTATACATAATTATTCAATAATTAGCATTAAAAAAGTATAATGGGGCCATGTTTTGGAAACATGTCCACATTCTTATATCAGTTTTCTAATTTCTCCATATATAGTGGGGGAATGCTTTATAAGCATGTCCACCACACATACACAGTTATGTGAAATGGCTAAATCACAAAGTTATATGATTCAGATTCATATTTTTTGGTTGCACTTCTATACAATACTATTATTTGTATACATAGCTTTAGCATGAGACATATCTAAGGTGCATATGACATGAAACATGTGCTTGATATTATAAAACACAAATTATTTTTATATTTTGAAACCCTCTTATATATTATTACCACATCATGATTTATTCATAATGATACCCCATGGACTTTTACAAACTTTACTGAGCCAATTTAATGCAATAGTTGTTTCACCTTGGTATGGTTGAGTTGATCAAATCACTTAATCTTACTATGTTTTTAGGTTGTAATTGATCATTTGTATTCACTAGGTTATAAGTATCATTGGGTTGCATGGTTGAGTTAATCTCAACTACTAGGTGGAAACTCATTTTTGCTCCAAAGTTTGAGGCATGTGCCTTCTTATATATATATATATATATAAGATATTAGAAAAAATATAGATAAATCCATAAAGTGTATATATCCAAGGGGATATATATATATATATATATATATATATATATATATATATATATATATATGTATGTATGTATGTATATATATATATATATATATATGTATGTATGTATGTATATATATATATATATGTATATATATATATGTATGTATGTATGTATGTATATTATGTATGTATCTATATATATATATATATATATATATATATATGTATGTATATATATATATATATATATATATATATATATATATATGTATGTATGTATGTATGTATGTGTATATATATATATATATATATATATATATATATATATATATATATATATATATATATATATATATATATATATATATACACATATGTATATATATGTGTGTGTGTGTATATATATATATATATATATATATATGTATGTATGTATGTATGTATGTATATTATGTATGTATGTATGTATATATGTATATATATGTGTGTATATATATATATATGTATGTATGTATGTATATATATATATATATATATATCCTCTTGGATATATACACTTTATGGATTTATCTATAATTTTTCTAATATCTTTTTTAGAGACTTAAAATGGTACATATTTTTTAAAATAACATGCCAATAGGAAATGCAGTTAGATCGACCCACAGGTGTAATCCTAAACCTTTATCTTTTAATTTCAATATATTTCAAGTACTTTCAACCTAGATTATATGCACTAATTTTTTAATGTAACATTCTCTTGGTTAGAGGTCAATCACTAGAAAAGCATTCAAGTTGGACATTTGAAAAGACAAGGTGTACATACACACATAGGTACACATTATTTTCCTTTAAACTATAAATTTAATTACTATATTAAAGGTGGGGAAAATGTAGATGATATTTTGTGATTATATATCACCCAAATATTATACACTTGGCAAACTCAAACATTCATTATTCCTCTCAGTTCATTCCCATTCTCACTTTTACATGTCTTGAATTTGGTATATCTTTATGCCCCTAGTATATATATCTTAAATTGACCAATATTATTTTGATGACCTAGGACTCCTATATTTCCCAAAGTGATTAAAATTTACATATCTTCTATCTCTGAAAGTTTATAACATTTACCTTCTTTCCTTCTCTTTGGACACTAACGTCGAAGACAAATAATAACATTGACATTACTATCATATACCAATGTAAGTGTTTAGTGACCTAAAATCATATAGTTTAAAAATAAAACATATCTTAATGGTCATCTTAAGTGATTTAATGTGAGTTATTTCTCTAAAGGGATTGATATAAATACAATATTAACTCTCATTCATTACTCACCTAGTAAAATACCATAGACCCCAAGATAACTTATAAAAAAACACTCTATTAAGAATTTAATTGAATAGTGATTCCTTATTTCCACACTAGTCATAGATACAATACATATACATTTTTTAAGTACTAAAATAGTATCTCAAGGGCCAAATTTCCCAAGTTATAAGATATGTCACTTTTGTACTTACTTTTCACACATTGTATGATTCACACACATGCCAACATCTATGGGAGAACTACATCAGTCTAAGGCTCTCTTCAAAATATTGGCTATATAGGCAACACCCTCTAAAATTGGAGTCTTTAGGGTCAATTTGACACCATATTCCCATTAACCCATTTTTACCCTAGGTCATTAAGAAGATGCAGGACTAGGGTTTTACCATGTCTCAAAGAGTGATAGTCCATATCCTAGATTTGAATGAAATAAAGTGAAGGTGAAGAAAAAACTAAAATCATCTAGGTGGTTGCATCCTATTTCACTAGGTATTTTGTAAAAGATACTAGTTTCAAACACATACAATAACATAGACACAACTATCCCATGATAATGTTATTATGCAATGTGTCAAGAGGGTTAGAGAAAAAAATTGATGATTATTCCAAAATATCCTTTCAACCTACTTTCAGCTTATTCTAGATCTAAAACTACACTAGCATTAAAATAGGCAAATTACATCCCTTATTTTCCATTTATATATATCATAGCTATACTTTCCATATTTAGACTATCTTAGCATAATAAATTTAGTGTATGCTTATATATGAGTTTAACATCTAATTGGATTACTATATATCTTATTATCAGCCTTGTGCCATTTCATTTAAAATACCCCTTTAATATTAATCTAATGTTAAATCAAAACACTTAGATTCAATTTTAGGGTTAAACAATAATAACATAAATTTTCTTTTTGAAGTTAAAATAAATAACCATTCATTAGATTTATAAATTGTAATATTTATTTTTCTAAAATTGAACATGAATACAATTTTGGATTAGATAAAATATTTTTAAGGTCACTTCACTAATACATGTCTTGATGTTTACAAAATATTTTTCATTTTTCCCCATGTTAATTTATAAAATTACTTATACCTAAAGTAATATCTCTTTTATAATTTTCCATTAAAACATTTTATTAACCCATTTTGTATAGGTCACTTAACCTTAATGATTCATGTTATTATCCCCTCTAGGGTCTAATATTGATGTTGTTTCCTTAATTATTTTTCATAATCCCTAGATTATCCCATATTCTCTATATTTCTCTCTAATTACAATTAGTAATGGTATACCTAGGATAACTACAAGTAGAATTCATAAATTGTGTAGTAGACATATTTATTTTATTCAAATATGTTTCCTTGGTGCTCGTGATACATTGAAAAAAAGAATAGAAATTACACATGACATTCAAGATCCTTTTATTTCTATATATGTATATGATAATGAAAATTGTATAAACATGAAGAATATGGATAACGATAATGTAAATTATTTATATTATAGTGATTTTGATTAAAATGATATGAATGATAATCATGCTAATGGAGGAAAAAACATATAAAACTATGGAATGGATAAGGAATAGGTAAAAATATTTTATTAAATAATAACAATACTGACAGATATCAAAATATATAAAACTTTCACATGGTTAAGGAAATCATAAAAATACTTGTTGAATTATGATAATATACTAGAAAACATCATAATGGAATATTAACTCTATTAAAAGATATATATTAGAGAAATATAGCTAAAAATATTATTCTAAGGAAGTACATGTTTAAATTAGTCATGAATATTTGATTTATTTTATTTGACCTAATATAGTGGTAATTTACAAATATAATATCTATTTATTTATCCTATTACTTCTAGTATAGTGCCTTACCCTATATTTGATACCTGGATTACTCTGTGTTTTCCTTCTCAACTAGTCATGATGTGTATTCTTTGCCTCTTAATTATATAATAGTTATGAAATCAACATATATGGGTCATGTTATTTTTTAAAAACCCAATGTTTATTTTTACACATTTTAATTCTAATTTGGTTCCATGATAGAATCTAGTTTCATATTTAACATACTCTCAAAATGATAGGTTATAGTGCATAAAACTAAATGGTCTGAGGGATACATAAAAAATATAATATTATTTACTATTTATATTCATATCAATATTTTATTCACTTTTTTAAATATGACATCTCATTTTGAGTTTATATGTAAGATTTATAACATCCAAAAGTTGTCAGGTTTTTCCATTATGATGAAACAAATGATGCAATTTCATAATGCTTAAGTGGGGTGGTTTCATAACCATTAGTCTAATTTAATGTGTGTGTGTTTTGTTGGTTTAATATTTTGTCGATCAGCATACTGATAAACAAAATAGGTCTTATTAGCCAAAGTAAGAAGATTAGTCATCCAAATGTGTAGGTTTACCACATCAAAAGGAGACTGATCTCTCCTCTCATCAAGGGCAGGTTCCCTATAGATATGTTATATATATAAACAAAAAATAATACTCAAGGGTAGGACAAACCATCCATCTCTCTTTCTTTAGAGATGATGCATGAAAATAAAAGGAAAAACTCAAGGGAAATGATAGACATCACTCCTCTTCTTTTAGAAGTACTATTCAACAAACCACAAGAATACTCCTAGTAGTAAATGCAAAATGTAACTAGGGACATAGTAACCAGCAAATCGAGATGCAACACAAAGTCTCCACCTGAATTGCTCAAGAGTGAGATACAAAGGACAATGAGGGCACAAATTCGTCCCAAGGTCCTTTACATAGAAATGAAAATAAAACACAATAAAAGACAATTATGGGGGCACAAAGCCTCTCCACAGTTGACTTCAGGACACCTTCCTAACTGTTGTCACTAATTTTGCTTGTTGAATTAAAGGAATAGGAGATATATTAAGGAAAAATACATAAGAATAGTTTCCTCAACAACAAAGATATCACAACACAAAGTCTGAAAAATCACTTGCTTTCTTATTCCAATAAAAAAATATGATCAATGATCTGAGCTCAAAGTCTCAATAATGCCTTTAAATTTGGGCAGAGTTTCATTTTGATTGTCAACAAGAGATATATTTACAATAGAAGAGAGTCCCTTATATAGCCTCTTCAAGAAGGACTCGGGAACAATAACACATCATGTTACATTAAGAATTTAGGGGCATCTACTCATTTTATTTTCTCAATGTAGAGAAACAAGTCACACTATTGAAAGTTTGCATCTTTTAATGTCCACCTGGTGATCTGATCCTTCCTCATTGTTCCTCCTTTTTTGGTTAATTGAATCCAGTCCTTGATTCGATTTGATGCTCTATTTTTTAGTCACTTCCTGCTAGTCTTGGCCTTAAAGCCTATGAATGCATTCAGGTCTGTAGATTACAAGGATCAACGACTATTTTATGAGCTCTGAAATTGACATTTGTGCACCCATCAATACACTTTAAATGGCTAGTTCATTGTTCTTGAATTTGACATCTTCGGGTGCATCACCCCTTGGTCCTTCTTTGGCTTTTCTATTTTGCACTTTCCTGAAAAGAACCTGCCCTTTCGGGCCTTAAGAAATAATCCACTTTGGGTTGGGAAATTTCCCCCACAAGGGTATCTTCCATTTAGGTGGTCTTCAAATGGCCTTTCGGCTTCTTTCTTTCAGTGGGTAGCTAAGTTCTTCCTTCAAATTTCTTATTTTACATCTTCTTAAAGGGAAGATGACCCTTTAGCTTCAGGGAAGTGTCCTTCAATTTGGCAGTTGAGAGTCCCTCGTAAGGGCACCTACCCTTTGGGGTCCTTCGGTGGCATTTTATCTTCGGTAGTCCTTTGGAGCTTTCTCACAGGCTTTTTTCATAGACACTTTCCTATGAACAAAGTCCACAGACATTTTCCCCGGGCTTTCTCTGCAGACACTTTCCTATGAACAAAAGTCCATGGACATTTTCCCCATTGTTTCTCCATGGGCATTTTTCGTAGATAAAAAGTCCATGGAAATTTCTCGTGGACAAAATGTCCACAGAATTGTTCCAATCACTTTGCCTCTTTGAAAATTTCTTCAGGCTTTTTACCCATAGCTTCTTTCCCAAATTCCTTTGGACTTTTTGTCTAAAGGAATTCCTTTGGACAAAAAGTCTGAAGGAATTATACCTTAGTCTTTTTTGAATTCCTTAAACAAAAATTTGAAAGAATTACCTTTGAAGCCTTCTTTGAAAATGACCCTTTCAAAGGGTACTTTTGTCGATCAAGTGCCCTCCTCAAGGGCACTTGTCCTTCAGGAGGCTTCTTTGAATTTTTCCATTGAACCACTCCTTTAAACCATCTAAGTGAACTGTTTGATTGAACTAAAGCATTAAACCACTTGGTTGAACCAAATGTTGAACCAATCCGTTGAACCAAGTCGACGAACCGCTCTGTTGAACCACTCTGTTGAACCAACCGGCGATGAATGAGAAGCATTGAACCACTTCGTTGAGCCAAATGTTGAACCAAGCTGATAAACCAAGATTTGAACCAAAATGGTTCAAGACAATGGTTCAAGCTGATGAACCATTTGATTGAACTGAAGTGATGAACTTTGCCGATTGAACTTCATAGTTGTGTTGAGAGCTTTTAAACCTATTGAACCAAATGCATTAAACCTGTTTGTAGAAGACTTTTGAACTTGTAGAAATGAACCTATCTGCATATTTCATAGAAAACAAGTCCATATATTTTCTTTTCCTACTGAGTCCATAGATTTCTCTTCCTACTGAGTCTATAGATTCAAGCTTGTAGAGTCTGTATATTTCTGAGAAGCTTGGAAAATGAGGAATTTGAATGCCCAGGACAAATATTGAAAAGAGAAGAGACAATTTTGGTCTGTAGGACCAAAATAGTTCAAATGTTGTCCCAAAAATGAGTGATATTTTTGGGGGACAATATCTAGCTCCAGTTGGGGAACTTCTATCAATTGCAAAAAGAATCGAAGGGAGTAGAATCTAGAATCTCCAATGTCTTCATGTGTACCATTGGGTTGCAGAGTCATGCTACCCAAAAATGGAAGCCATTAAAAATGGAAACAAATAAAGAAAAATAGAATTAAAAACTATACAAATATACATATGTATAGATGAAATGATCTAATACTTCAAGAATTGAAGTATTTTAGATGTTACTTCTTGAGAGATAGTGAAAATAGTGCTCTATCTTGGTAAACTAGAAGGAAAACATTTTTTCCCTAGAAATGGTGACGGGCGAATGGGACTCTCCACCATGAAACCAATTTTTTGCATCTTCCTCTTGGTCTTTTCTTCTTCTTGCTCCATGGTAGGACGTGGTCTCCAAACCAAAAACCATAACTCCTTACTTTCTTGGTGAAGGGTTCCTTAGCTTGATTTTGATTTGCAGTAGCATGGTCCATTACTACAATTGGTTATTCTTTTGGTTCAGTCCAGCATATGATTAGATTGTCTACATCAAACTCTTGAAAAACTATTAGCTTAGCATCTCCTTTGATGTGAAGGAGTTTGATTTCTTCATCTTGAACACTCTTCAATTTGAGCAACATAGATTCACATCTAACTATGTTGTTGGTGTTGCTAACTTGCAATTTACATGAAGGAAGAATATCTCCTTGAGGAGATATCAACACAATCCCAACTCCATCTTTTATGGAAGAATTGCTGCCATCAGATTCCAGGATCCAAGCATCATCAGACGTTGATCTCCTATAAGATTTATCTTCATTAGAGATGGAAGATCCTTCCTGATTTGTATTGCACCCTACTAATTCTTATGATGCCTTATTTGAATCAAATCCTAGATTGCCAGCTATAGGACTTTCATCAACTAAGACATGAGCATCATCTATGGTCAAGAAGTAATTACCCCTGCCTGAAGGCTGAAACATAATTTGAGCTACAGGGGTTGACATTTGGGTGACCATAATTTTTACCTTGGACAAGTCTGCACTTGGTTCTCCATCAATGTCCAATTGCTCAAGATTGGCTTGTAGGGATTCAAACTTAGTCATTTGAATTTTGTATTTCTTGACATGATCAATCATGGCAAATGACTTAGATGGATTTGGAAGAGAGGATGGGAGTTCATCCTTTTGATTTTTGGGAGGGGGAGGACTGATCTGCAAATCTAAAGTAGAAGGTGTAGAGATGTTCAATGTACTTACTTCTTTAGCAATCACCAGGTCCTTTGACTGAAAAGGAAGAGGGGTTCTCTACTTAGCAATTAAAATTGCTGGTTGGGGTCACTCCTCTATCTTCTCTTTGTCACCTTGTTGTGTTTACTGATTCTCAGACCTAGTGAATACGGTGTATGATCCTTTGATTGCTTCACCTTCACTTTTGGGTTCATCCTGGTAATTCAAGAAACCAATGTGGGAGTCACTAGCTGATTCTTCTAGATCCTCCCTGAAGAGACAGTGCCATTTTCTTGCTCTAACACAGGTTAGAAATAGGAAACATGCTCTATTTCTAGATATCCGACTATTGAGTTTGTTAGAGGTGCTTTAAGGGCAGGATTCCTCTGTGGGGGAGGAAGATGATTTTGCTTCCCTTGACTTCTGGTAGTGTTGCCTTGATATGGCTTATTAGGGAATGTCCTCCTTGGTATATCTTTATATAGAGGAGTAGAAAACATACTTTGTGCCATTTGCCTTTTCAAGGCTAGTAATTCATTTGCTAGCTTTTGTACCATTAGGTCAGTGGTGACTGTGGGTGAATATTTAGAAGATGAAGAGGGTTTGCCTCTATTTGGGTCTCTCCTTATCTTTCCTGCCAAGATAAGGTCATCTTCTACCTTAGTGGCCAAAAGTTGAGCTAGAGCAATATCTATGTGGTCAACTCATCTCAGCAGAAAACTCACTTAAGGTAGTTGTGAATTGATGAAGAAGCATTTGAGGTTTTGAGGTGTCAGCTGAGTGACCATGGGAATCTTGTGCCTTATATTGTCGTACCTAGAAATAAAATCCCTCATAGGCTCATGAGGTTCTTCCTTCATCTGAGTGAGCTAGGCCAACAAGGCATGTACATCTTCTATGGGCTTAAACCTTGTCTTGAACTTGGCTTTGAGTGTATCCCAGTTAGTCACTGATCTAGCTTGTAGATGGTAAAACTAGTATGTAGCAGCAACTTGTAGTGTCTCCACAAAAAGCCTAACTACCATGTCTTTGAATTCTACCCCTATCACACCATAGGCTATACTGAAGGCTGCAATGTGTTCATCAGGGTGAACTATCCCATCACCAAAGAATTTGGGGAAATTCTTTCTTGAACTATGTGGGAGTTCATGTAGAGGTGGAGTCAAGTTAAGTGGGCCAAAAGAGTTACCCAGGGACCTTGAAATGACATGATTTAATTAAGAAAAATAGAGATAACAAATCTAGATGGAGTGGCTAAATTACAAAACAAAAATGGAAAAGGACTTGCTCAACTTCAGCTTGAGGCTTGAGGCTTCAAACTACGCACTCTTTCCCAACAGCTTTGGTTTGTAGACCAGTTAACATAACAGAGGTGGAGGAAGATGGTAAGGCTATAAATGGATAATGGGTAAGACATGAAACAGAATCGCCAGAGTCTATAATGGATAAGGGTTATAATGATAATGGGTTATATCCCCAGCGGAGTCGCCAAAAACTATTGGTTGAATATTTTGTCAATCAGCATATTGATAAACAAAATAGGTCTAATCAGCCAAAGAAAGAAGATTAGGCATCCAAATGTGTAGGTTTACCACATCAAAGAGAGTGATCTCTCCTCTCATCAAGGGGAGGTTCCCTATAGATATGTTATATATATATAAATAGAAAATAATACTCAAGGGTAGGACAAACCATACATCTCTCTTTCTTCAAAGATGATTCATGCAAATCAAAGGAAAAACTCAAGGGAAATGACAAAAAACACTCCTCTTCTTTCAAAAGTACTATTTAGCAAACCACAAGAATACTCCTGGTAGTAAATGCAAAATGTAACTAGGGATGTAATAACTAGCAAATCAAGATGCAGCACAAAGTCTCCACCTAAATTTCTCAAGAGTGAGATACGAATGACAATGAGGGCACAACGTCATCCCAAGGTCCTTTACAAAGAAATGAAAAGGAAACACACTGAAAGGCAATTATGGGGGCACAAAGTCTCTCCATAGTTGACTTCAGGACACCATCCTGACTACTGTCACTAATTTTTCTTGTTGAATTAAAGGAACAAAAGATATATTAAGGAAAAATACAAGAACAATTTCCTCAACAACAAAGATATCACAGCACAAAGTCTAAAAAATCACTTTCTTTCTTATTCCAATAACAAAATATGATCAATGATCTGAGCTCAAAGTCTCAGTAATGCCTTTCAATTTGGGTAGAGTTTTGTTCTGATTGTCAAAAAGAGATATATTTACAATAAAAGAGAGTCCCTTATATAGCCTCTTCAAGAAGGACTCAGGAATAGTAACACATCATGTTGCATTGAAATTTGTTAAGAAGATAGGCTAGAATTTAGGGGCATCTACCCATTTGATTTTCTCAATGTAGAGAAACAAGTCACACTATTGAAAGTTTGCATCTTTCAATGTCCACCTGGTGATCTAATCCTTCCTCATCGTTCCTCCTTTTTTGGTTAATTGAATCGGGTCCTTGATTTGATTTGATGCTTTATTCTTTAGTCAATTCCTACTGCTCTTGGCCTTAAAGCCTGTGAATGTATTTAGGTCTTTAGATTACAAATATTAACAGCTATTTTATGAGCTTTGAAATTGACGTTCGCGCACTTGTCAATACACTTTCAACAACTAGTTTGTTGTTCTTGAATTTGACGTCTTCGAGCGCGTCACCCCTTGGTCCTTCTTCAGATTTTCTATTTTACACTTTCTCAAAAAGAACCTACCCTTTCAGGCCTTAAGAAATGATCTACTTTGGGTCATGAAAATCCCCCTGCAAGGGTATCTACCCTTTGAGCAGTCTTTGAATGGCCTTCGGGCTTCTTTCTTCTGGTGGGTAGCTAAGTTCTTCCTTCAGATTTCTTATTTTACATCTTCCTAAAGGGAAGATGACCCTTCAGCTTCAGGGAAGTGTCCTTCAATTTGGTAGCTGAGAGTCCCCTGCAAGGGCACCTACCCTTCGGGGTCCTTCAACAACCTTTTACCTTCGGCAGTCCTATGGAGCTTTCTCGTGGGATTTTTCCATGGACACTTTCCCATGAACAAAAGTCTACAGACATTTTCCCTGGGATTTCTCTGTGAACACTTTCCCATGAACAAAAGTCCATGGACATTTTCCTTGGGCTTTCTCTGTGGGCATTTTCCTGCAGACAAAAAGTTCATGGAATTGTTTTGATCACTTTGCCTCTTCAAAAATTTCTTTGGGCTTTCTGTCTGCAACTTCTTTCTTGAATTCCTTCAGAATTTTTGTCTGAAGGAATTCCTTTAGACAAAAAGTCTAAAGGAATTATGCCTTAGTCATTTTTGAATTCCTTAAACAAAAATCTAAAATAATTACCTTTGCATCCTTCTTTGAAAATGACCCTTCCGAAGGGTAATTTTGTCGATCAAGTGCCCTCCGAAAGGGCAATTGTCCTTCAGGAGGCTTCTTTGAATTTTTGCATTGAACCACTCCTTTGAACCATCTGAGTGAACTGTTTGATTGAACCAAAGCATTAAACCGCTTGGTTGAACCAATTGTTAAACCAATCCATTGAACCAAGTCGATGAACAGCTCCATTAAACCACTTCGTTCAACCAAGTCAATGAAACAAAGTAATGAACCAACCAATGATGAATCAAAAGCATTGAACCACTTGGTTGAACCAAACATTAAACCAAGCTGATGAACAAAGATTTGAACCAAAATGGTTCAAGCTGATGGTTCAAGCCAATGAACAATTTGATTGAACCGAAGCGATGAACTTTGCTGATTAAAATTCATAGTTGTGTTGAGAGCTTTTAAACCTGTTGAACCAAATGTGTTGAACCTATTTGTAGAAGACTTTTGAACCTATAAAAATGAACCTGTCTGCATAGTCCATAGAAAATAAGTCCATAGATTTTCTATTCCTACTGAGTCCATAGATTTCTCTTACTTCTAAGTCCGTAGATTCAAGCCTGTAGAGTCTATATATTCAATCCTGCAGAGTTCGTAGATTTTTGAGAAGCTTGGAAAATGAGGAATCTGAATGCCCAGGATAAATTTTGAAAAGGGAAGAGACAATTTAGGTCTGTAGGACAAAAATAGTTCAAATGTTGTCCCAAAAATGAGTGATATTTTTGGGGGACAACATGTTTACCCAAATATTATATATTTTTTTGTGGTAGTTAAAAAAATCCTTTCTACATTGAGCAACAATTTTTCACATGCCATTTGTAAAATAGAAGTAACTATCAAGAATGCTAGAGTTTCTAATATTTGGAAATTTTAAGAAGCTTTTTTTCTTCAAAGGGAATTTTAAGAAGGAATAAATTATGTTGGTATTTGATTGTAGAGGATATATTTGGGAATTATTATGATAATCTAGAGTGTATGACATGTCCAATGAAGGATTGTAATGAATTTTTCATGTATGTGGTTCTATAGATAGAAACTTTATATAGTGTGTGTAATATTTTGTAACTTTAATTTATTATAGAATAAATGGTAGATTTTTATGTGATATTTTAATGCATTATGTATGAAGGTATATACAATTGGGAGAGGTGTATAATGGCTATATTAATAAGTTTATCCTTACTAATCCCATTAACTCTGTCTGAATCATCCATGAACTCACTTATCTCCTTTCCTTTTAAAATATTTTCCATCTCTTTTATATGTTTACTCTAATATTATTATGTACGTTGGTTTTTATTTTCTCTTTGAATTTAACTTTTTTATATAATAATGTGCTTAATATTTCATTTTTATTTTGGCAACCATTATTTTTAAAATATGTTGACTAGTGTGAAGTGGCAACTAAATACCCCTAAAGTATGTAGTGTATAATTTCAATGAAACAATATTTTCTATTTTTTTAATCATTTTATTTCTATAATTTTTTTGATATTGCTTTATATCTTGTTTAAAAATATAGCCCTCCCCCTCGTCCCCTTGCCCTAATTTTAACTTTGTACCTATCCCCATTGTAAAAATGCACCCATTACTAACTCTTATCATCATTATTATGGACCTTTTTGTCAAGATAAAAACTAAATACATCACAATACTTCTATGGATAAATATATTTTTTTTTAATCATCAATTAATTATATTATCATTCATCATGGAATAACTAAAATATACATGTCCATTAAGTGCCACATAAATATACATATAGTAATACAATATAAAAGATAATTTATTTTCATAAATACTAAAATAATATAGATGTTTCCACATATAAAAAGTACACTAAGTAATTTTAAAACATAGAAAAAGGAAATTTTGTATAATTCCAAGGGAGAAAAATAATAACATGATAGTTTAAAAGTGACCCATACATGTTTAAAATTTATTTTTCACACTCCAGGACACTATAGTGGTACTTTATTGAACAATAGAATTCCCTTCTTTATGTTCAACATTTTCCAGGTGAAATTTCATAAGAGGTTTCATACCTTACATAATGTTTCATGGTTTTCACATAACATTATCATCATTTATAAAATATTAATGAAAATATAATATATTTCATATGTTGTAGTTTAAAAACATTAATAAAACTGTAAGGAAAAGTTGGTGGTATACATAACTTATGATAACTATCTTAAAAATTAAGTCAAAGAAATATGGTCTCGTAGAATACAACAACGGAGTTATCAAAATTATTTCTATTTTGATAAAAGGTTAGGATCCTATAATTATTGTGTGATATGTATGTAAATTAATAATATGTTTATCTCAATGTAGTGACATGAATGTTTTAGTTTTTCACTCACTTTAGCTACCTCCCATATGTTTCGTTAGACAATCATATTTGGTATTAGACACTTTAAAATAGGTAATTTGATAAAAACGTAACCTACTTTACTTATGATCACATACATAAATTTTATTTTCCATTTGTTGTAGCCATGTATTCTTTTATGGGACTAACCTAAACATAAGACCTTCCTAGTCTCAACTTAAGCTAAAAAGGCATCATTATAAAACTACATCCTTGATCTCATATTAGTTTTCCTATTTTTTAGATAAGTAAATTTTCCTTAGATAGTGCCTCCGTGATGGGATTTTCCCTAAGGGTCAGACCTATACATGTGCCCATTAATGACCAACTTCTAAAAGTCATTTTTTTTTGAAATGGTCAAACTGTATGTTTGACATGTTGGTTTGGAGAAAATTACCAAAATATTTATCTACATATACATATAAATCCTAAGAATTTTACCTAGCTGAAAATATACCAGTCACTCATTTTAAATATATATGCACATTTAGAGTAAATTCCTTAATTATTATAATTATTAAATCCATCAAGGGATAAATCCTTGAACAAAGTTTTAATAACCTTTTCAAGGTGAATTCACATGTTTTAAAGCATAGAAATAAATACATAGGATTGTACAACATGACAATATTACACATGATTACACACCCTCAATTATGTGTGAGATCTACATGTGGTTTACATTCCTTATTTGTAGTATTGAATATGTAGGAAGTGCTTAATCACATGGGTTGTCTAAGGTCAAATCAACCGATGTCTTTGTCTATTTTCCAAAATTCATAGTTGTCTAATTATACAATACAAAGAGTTTATGTTTGAATTAATGAAAAGGAAAATATAGTTGTTTGAAGTTGATTTTAGGAATCTAAATAAATAAAAATTATGTCAAGCATAGGTTCATGTTCTACAATTTTTTCACATACAATGTAGATAGTTCAACATTATATAAAATGCTTCTAAAATTCATAGGCATCTAGGGAAGTGTGAACCTACCCCAACAAGTGAAACTCTTATGGTTTTAGGTGTGAAGTCTTACATACCCATTTATGTTCATTGTATTTAGTTGTGTCTATCCAAAAAAATTATACAAACCCAAAATAAGATATGTTATTCATTATCTTAGTGTTTTTCATAGATAAAAAGGTAATATATTACTCTAGTTACCCTCATATTTGTTTATTAATTTTATATCATAACCAATCTGATTTATTTCAAATTTTATGCTATTAATGTCACATTAATCCTATAATAGATTAAAAAATATCAAGGAAAATTTTCATTATTTTTAATATATAAATACCTACATTCCTTGAGGATTCATTGTATTTTCTCAAGGATTCAGATTTCTTAATTCAATTATGATTTTTAAACCTGATTTCTCATTTCTCATTTTAGTTCAGTAATTTATGCTTCATTTTTTCATGATCATATTATATGCCACCTATGAATATTATTTCTCATATTAACGTAATGCAGTGTTCTATATTGATTTATGTTGTAATTGTGCATAATCATATTCCCTTATATCAATCACATGTGTCTAAAATGAGTAATATAGATGAAATGAAAATTTATTTTCCTTATATTAATGTAAATTTTATTTATTAAAAAATATAACTAAAACATTCTATTAATGATGATATTTCACTTAATTAAAAAACTAATGAATATAATGAATAAATACATCCAAATACCCTTTATGGAATATACCATTAACAATTTACAACTATTTATATATTTTTTAAATGAATCCATTCAAAACCCAAAAATATACTTAAGATTCTAATAACAAAGACAAACTTTATTTAGAGACTCCCTAAAGACTAGATGCAATTTATTTTGACATGTTCCTTTGGAATGGAGATGAAAATCCTCGTGCTCTCTAATATTTTTTGTGTGACACCCTAAAACTAAAACTTACAAATGTATCAAATCCCTTTCCCCAATCAAAAAGTGTACATTACCCAAAACCAACCAAAAGGTAAACCATAAAATAAATAAATCCAATAAAAAGAAGATCCTTTGATTGGAACTCAGGATGCAAAATCTTATACTTTTGGCTCAACCAACCTAGATGTGTCTCCCCAATAAGGACCTCAAGAGAATACTAGGATGATAAAGTTTTGGAGATAGAAATAGAGGAAGAAGATAATATTATTACTCACATATGGGATTATCAATCCACAACTAATCAAATTTCACATACTTTGAAATATAATGTTACTCTTATACCTATGGGAAA
The DNA here is from genome assembly GCA_037957365.1 of Torreya grandis. Classification (NCBI taxonomy): domain Eukaryota; kingdom Viridiplantae; phylum Streptophyta; class Pinopsida; order Cupressales; family Taxaceae; genus Torreya; species Torreya grandis. The sequence continues at coordinate 229,552 of JARHVA010004052.1, read as the reverse complement.
TTATGACTTGGTTGAAGACCATATAAAAAATTTCTCCCACATCTCTTTTCTCAATTTACTCAAGAATTATTTTGCCCATCACTTTTCATTATTTGATGCCCTAGGGTTGGAACAACCAACCAATATATATCCTCCATCTCATGCTAATATCATCCATATTGATATTCATATGTTTCCACCATGGAAAGACTTGAGGAATGTTGGTTATTTATTTTACCTTATAAGTATCCCTCATAATTTTGATATGGCTAGGATGGGAGATCAAGATTTGTATCAAAAAATATGGATCTATAACAACTATATGAAAATATAAATGGTAGATGATGGGGTGAATCTTATCATTGTCCCATTTTCATTCCTCCAAAAACATGGTTATAGATAAACAAATTGTTCAACAACAAACAACACTTTTCAAAGCTATGATAGTCTCAAATCTAATTCAATAGAAACCATCATTATTCCTATCACTCTATGTCATAAGAGTGTGTTGATTGAATTCTATATAATTGATAAAGATACTAATTACAATATGATTTTGGGTTGACCTTGGATTTATATGATGAAGGAAATCCCTTCTACCATTTTCCATCAAATTCCATTTATCCATTTAGAGAATGTCTTTATAGCTCAAGGGGATCCAAAATATTTGGACACCCTTACAAGAACCATGCATAAAAAAAAAAGTTATACACATCAATTATCACTTACTTAGTGATGGTTTAAAAAATTACCACATATATTTTAGGTCAAAAAACCCATGAATTCAAAAGTGGTTGACTTTAATAAATGGGTAGAACTTCATAACGCTATTTTGGAGGATAAATTTGAAGAAAAGGAGGTTATAATAATAGAAAAATAAAATGGTAAAGATCATGTAACAGTGATAGTTATCTTGACTATGTCTACAACTAAAATCATAAATATCTAAGAAAAGGATATTCCTCTTATGCTTCCATTTGACCCATGAGGACTAGGAACCAAAATGTCTCTAAATATCAAGATCATGATAACTATTAAGGGTTAACTATCATACTTGACATTAGCAATGTTGAGATATCAAAGGATCAATAAACAATCCCTAGTAATGGTGATGATTCTTCCTCTATGCATGATCAATGGGCCCTTCACTCTAATGGGTAAAAATTCCATCTTGGTGTAGGGTTACGAATTATCTTAATTTACCTAAAAGGAATAATTATTCCATTTAGTTTTAAATTTGAATTTGAGTGTACACATAATGGGAATGAATACCAATCCTTATTACTTGGAATTCTCATTATTAAATTTTTAGGTTTCCAAAAATAAAAAGTCAAGGGAAACTCACAATTGACTAACGAAGACTCGGATATTTGTTAAACTAAGGCTAAACATATTTACCTCTATAAAAATATTTATCATGAAATTATTACGTATTTTTAATTCATTTATATATAATCCATTAATATATAAAATAACTAACTCTTTGAGTATATTATTGCTTCCTCCTCATTTTTTGATCCCCATTTAATGATACCCAAATTTGATTTCATATTATCTATTAGGACATCACCCTTCATGTAAAATATGTTCAATGAAAAAACTATTACTCATATTAGGAAGGATGCTAGCCCATTGGTACTTAACTTAGCTGATAATTACAACACTATTCTAGAGTTTATATGGGATTATAATGACCTCCATTGTTTCTATAATAAGAGATGTTTCATGCTCACTTTTTATCCAACATTTGACCTTATATATGAATATTATGATTTATATTTCAAGGTTGAGGATTATATTTCATATAATTATAAGCTTGATGAATTTATTATAGAAGAAAAAGATATTGATGTTCCTCCTACCCCTAATGAATTTGAAGAAATATATGCCTCCTTAATTTAGGGTGCCATTGATATTATCATAGGGACTGATGACGACCATAGATTCCTTAGACTTTATTCTTCAATCTCACTACTTGAACTGGAAGATCACAATCAATTACTTACCAAACATTCTAAATATTTTGCATTTTCCTATACATATATGGTAGGTATAAAAGTTTAAGTAGTCATTCATAATATTATCACTATGCCTAATAAAAGACCCATAAAATAAATGCTTGGGATAATAAATCCCAAATATACATTAAGGGTGTAGGAAGAAGTTATTTAATAGATGTCCAACATCATTCTTGTTCTCAAAAATAATGGAAAAACTAGGATGTGCATCAATTTTTAAAATATTAAAAAGGCATATCCTATAGATGATTTTCATTTCCCTTCAATTGATTTCATTATCAATGCTATGATAGTTTATAAGTTGTTTTTTTCTTATGGATGACTTCTCTATAGTTAACTAGATCTAAATTTTAGATGAGGAGAAAAGAAAAGTGTCTTTTATCACACCATGGGGGAATTTATATTATCTATTTATGCTTTTCAGCATGAAATAATGGGGAAACATATCAAAGATTCATGACCCTTATTTACCATGATTTCATCCATAACATAATGGAGGTTTATGTAGATGACATTCTATTGAATTAAAAAATAAGGATTGAGCACTTAGAGATATTTCACACCACCCTCACATGTTTGATGAAATATGGTGTCTTCCTTAATCCTAAAAAATGTGTGTTTGACGTCATAGGAAAAACTTCTCAGTTATATTATCTCTCATTATGGAAATAATATTGATCTAGAAAATATTTGATCAATACTAAAAATTATCCCCTACTGATGAGTTAAGAATTAGATCATCTATATGAAATTTAGGGTTTATTTCATGGTTTATACCTAACCTTATTTTATTGATTCCATGACATTAATAATTTATGCTTAAAAAGGAAAGTGTCTTGACTTGGACAACTTACTTATAGGATGCATTTGAAGTAGTATAACATTTTATTATGTCTCATGTAATACTCCTGACACTAAACTCTGACAAGCCCATCATACTTTATATTAGGGAACATGAGGTGTCTCTCACCTACATTCTAGGCTAGGAGTATTATGATGGAAAAAATCATGGTATATATTTCATTATCCACATTATTTTTGACTATGAGACATGTTATAGTCAAGCATAAATGTATGTATTGGCCATAGTGTCTGCAACCAAGTAATTGTGACATTACATGTTTAACCAATAAATGAAGATTATATTAAGGTCCAATACCTCATTAAAATTTCTAACCCAACAATGGAATTCATGAAAGGATTATTATATTATCATGAATTTGACAAAATTCAAACTCATTTATGTTAACCAAAATTCCATTAAGGGAAAAATCATCATTGATTGGTTGAAAAATTCCCGCATACAAGTAAGATATCTTCTACATACCAACTTCCCTGATAAACTTATTTGTTACAAAAATATTTAATTATAATTATTTACTCTCCCTAGTATGCTAATATCATCAATTTTTTAATTTACCATACTTATCCCAAGAAAAAAAATTCAAAATAAAGTCATCACTTTTATTTCATATCATATATCTATGTAACTTTAAACATGATTATCAATTAAAAATCATTTTATGATATATTATTTTTGGTGTGTTAAGCAAGAAGAGTCATAAAGCATTTTTTTTCATTGACATATTAGATCTTGAGGTGGACACTTTAATGTTCATGAAATTTCCCATAAGATCCACATGATGGGGTACTTATGGCTCACTCTATAACATGATATCATTAACTACATATGAAAATGTGAAAAGTTTCAACACTTCTCTAATGAAATATAAATCCCTATTGAAGCATTGAAACTCATTGTTACTCCATTGCCCTTTTCCACTTGGGGTCTAGATTTAATAAGAAATATTTCTCATAATTTAGAAATAAAAATTATATAAACACACTATTAAAATATATAGAGACCTTGTATGAACACCATCTCATGGTAGCAGATAATTATGTTTCATATGGAGACCATATAATTTGGTAGTACAATAATAATACTCATGACTTCCCTATACAATTAGGATATATTATATTGATAATAAACATATGAATAGATAAAAAGAGAGGATAAGGTCAACAATTTATACCCATCTTGTTATTTCCTTATTTAGTGACAAAAGATTTTAAGAATAAAGCCTATTAGTTATGCAATATAAAGGGTATGTAGTTCAGTGAGTTTTTTAACTCTTTAAACCTTAATTAATTTTGTATTTAGTCATTTTCATTTCAAATTTAACTCATTTAATTTTATTTCCATAGTCTACATGTTGTATATGCATATCAGGTGTCGTGTTTGGTGATTATTTAGTTGTCAGTTTGCATAGAAAAAATTTAGAATGTAGCTCACCATATTATTTCATTTTCACATTGCCTTAATATTGTATGTAAAATGTTCTCAAAATCAACATTACATTTGTTATTATCTTAGTTTCTAAGAGTAAAGTATATCCCTCTTTTCTTACACATTCTTATAAAACAAAAAAGCTAACATACAACCTAATCTAAAATTTTCCATGGTAGAGTTTCCTCTTAAAATTCCTTCCAAGAATAAAAAATTAGCATGATAAAAATGGGGGTAACATTTGTTACCTATCTTTTTATTATGTTATGAGACCTTTAATATTACTAATTACACATGGCTAAGATTTTTTTTATTGAATATTTATTTTATGGAATGGTCTTAGGCTAAGAAACCAGGTTTAAGGGGTACCCATTACATCAAATTCACCCAAGCCATGATCCCATCCTCATCACTTATATCATGGTTGGTTTTTCTAACATAAATAATTTATCCGTGGTGGGGTCTTTATGAGCCAAACATCTTCACCATTTGATCCAAAAACCATTCAGAGGGCCAAAATTTGGGTATGAGAAACTTCCAAAAATTATGTGATAAATATCAAGGAAAACACTCAAATAAAAACAAAAAAATTATACAATAAAAATACAAATTTAAAATATCTTTCCCTTCGATAATATTCGGTGTTGATCCCTTACATATTAATAGTTACATGTGATTAGCATTAGGGAGAGACACTCTTACTCTCTTACATTTAGTCTTTTTTTATGAGCCCATGTGTCTTCCTATTCAAATGAAACTAAATGTATGGGTACAAAAATAAAAGTAAAAATCAAATGCAAAAGCAATATCAAATTAGAAAGTGTCCAATAAAAATTCTTTAAAAGGGCTTGTTTACATGTCTATGCTAAAAAATGTAACTTTCTCCAATTTAATGACTCCATCAGGTCTAGTTACCTCTAGATGAAACAAATAAAGTTAGTATTTTTTACTTCTATCAATAAATTCATTTCCCACCTTTTCTCATAAGGATTATGTCATCATCATTTTCCATTTAAAGTTTTCATTTTACAATCTCATGCATATCTTGCTTTCCCTTTCATTAATTTACTATAAGTTTGAAATCATATGTTGTTTACACAAAAAAAATGGTCACCACCTAATAAGTAAATATTAGCACTTTTATAGTTTTACACATATCGAGGATTTTTTGTTATATTATTTGCATACTTATTTTTCCATAATCTCATATATATAAGCATTTGTTTCATAGAATTATTGAAAAACTAAGTGATACATGGCATATCATAACATGCCCAGTCATTTAAAGTGAATAAAATGAAAGAGCATACATGAAATATTAACACATAACACATTAATGATAAGTCATTGAAATAGACCAGAATATCCCTATCTATATATCATAATAACTATGTTTATAAAATTGAGTATCTAGTAAAATACACCACCATAGAGGGAAAATGTGTATCAAAATTTTAAAAAAATTAAAATATAATAGTACAAGTACATGAGCAAAAAGGGGCCCTAGAATATTTTCCTCTTCCTTTAAGAATGCCCTAATGCTGAGGAGTTTTGTACACTCTAAATCATATGATGCTTCTTACTACTCCCTCCTTGGGAGTTTTTATTGAATTCTATGTGTCAGATCAAATTAGCTCAAGTTTCTATACCCAACAACCCAATCACATAAATGCAAGCAATTTTGAAAATCTATGGATTTGAATTTTTTATCAAAATTTAAAATGTTTGGAAAAAACATAAAAATGCTCAAAAATAACATAGATCTGACCCTTAATTTATCATATCGGTTATTTTTTCATCTCTTTTTGATGCTCATATAAGTGCCCACATTCTAACTCAGTTGTTTCATCATGAATCTAGATCTTTAAATATCTAAAAGGAATTGGCATAAATGATTTATATTTTTGGCAAGTTTTTAAATATATAGCCTTTTCTAAATATCTGTTATGATTTTAAAAATTTCCATTTTTATTAGTTTTTATTCTTAACTTCTATTTTTATGATTTTATATATGTTTATTTCATGATTGGTGAATTTTATTTCCAAAACTAACATATTTTAACCTATTTAGTTTATGGCAGCATGTTTGTTTCTCATTTTTGTTTTACAAGTATGTGTCACTTAACACTAGATTCGGTCCCCTAACATGACAATTTTTTTTATTATAGTTACCCATTATTCTTGTCTACTCTTTTATAGATTATTATATTTTTTACTTTTTCATTAAAATGTTGGTAATTTCTATTTTTTGCTCATATGTTGTATAGAGTCTCAGTTGGCTTCATTATGCCACCCAAATAAGTGGGTTAAATTTAATAACAATCCTTTTCCAATAAGTATCACACCACTCACAACCACACCCTCATAAATTAATGACAAATCATCCTCTCTATGGGGAAATATGTATGCACCAATAAAATGTATGGTGAAACATTTTTAAAAAATTGATGATGATGCATTGATATCAAAAATAAATTCAAATATATTTCTATATGAAATTATTACCCCTTAATCTCTCTTTATCCTCATTTTGGTATTTTTAAACTAAAAATTGTTCATTTTGAATCCTTTTACCTTTAGTTTTGAAGTCCTTTCCTTCAAGATAAAACCGCCTCTATAATTTATAGAACCACCTCATTTACTGATGGAACAACTTATCCTAAGGTGGCTAATCCATATTTGTTTCATAAATTATTTTTAGGAACATATTTTATAAAATATGGTATAGTAAATAACCATAATGATGTCATAGAAAATTTAGGTAGTTTCATCCTGACACCTACAAATAATAGTGATTCCCTCACAATTTACATGTTCGAGACTTGAGTTCTCAAATATTTTGCATGATTTTATTCTTGTTCCATCCTTGATTTTTTTTTCCCTCATGATAACCCAACTCACTCCTACTCCTTTTTTTATCAATCCTTGATCCTTTGAACTTTAGCGTGGAGTCAACTAATAAATAAACTGACACTCACACCTTTGCTTATTCTATAAGTATCTCAACATTAGATGAATATTTGATCCAACTTTTAAATTTAATATTGATGTTTAAAATCTCTAAATAACCTATTACAACCTGATTTAAGCTTAAAAAAAGTATTTATCTCCACTTTTAATAACCTTCATGTCAAATGTACGTAGTTTTGGAAGAGAATTTTTATTAGATCAAAAACAAAATATTTGATATTAGTGGATCATCCAACCACTATACATATATGTACTATCAACCAAGATTGTGTCCTTCATGTTCTCATTTTTATAGCATACTTTTGTAAAGAATTCCTATGGCCCTATTCATCAAAGGAGATAGCTTCTTGAGGACACTTTACACAATAATAATTTATTGCCTTCACTTGATCATAACATTGATCAAGTTGTAGGATTTTATATTTCATTATTGTTTTCATTTATTAGTTTATAATATTTTAGTTTTATCTATTCATTATATTAGATCCATATTCAAAATTAAAAAAAATTAAAATTATTTTTATGTTGATAAAAGGTGAGGATCCTAGAATTATTTTGTGATATATAAGTATATTTATAAGATTTTCTCTCAATGTAGTGACATGAATGTTCTAGTGTGGATTTCAATTTTGATAGCTCATATATGTTTCCTTAAACACTCACATATGATATTAGACACTTTTTAGTGCATGAAGAAACATAATTTATGCTTTAGTTTCTTCATGATGATATTATATTCCAACTAATAATATTATTTATCATATTCCTCTAATGAAAAGTGATTTATTTTGTGGTGTTTATATTGATCATAATCACATTTCTTTAGATCAATCACGTGTCTAAAATGGATAAAATTGATTTTTTTAATTATATTGATATAAATGTTAATGATTAAAAAATAGAATTAAAACATGTTAATGACTAAATTAAACTTAATGAAAAATTTAATGAATATAATGATTAAATACATATAGATACCCTTGATGTTGTATAGCTCGAACAAGTTAAAACCATTTAATGCATTTTTAAACTGAATCTATCCACAAGCCAAAAATATACTTAAGATCCTAAAAACAATAATATAACTAAAAAAATTTAAAAATATTAATGGGGTTAGATTTAAAGATAAGAACTATTATAAGTTCACCAATTTTCATTTCACCTTTCATAGATATTGACTATAGAATAAGTGTCTAAACTACTAATTCCATTCCCATGTGTACACCTTTTATTACACATGTGATGCCAACTAAATTTATGGTATAAACACTAATTTTTCTTTAAATTAATAAGATTATATATACACAACATATATTCATGATTTGTAATGTTATTACTCATGTTACATCATCTACTAATACAAAAAAATTAATGCTAGATGTGCAAACACTTGTACAAATAGTTAATTATTTATATAATAATGTCTTAAAACTAAAATAAAATTATTTTTAGAGAGGACCATGCCACTCTCTGATGCATTATCTCAAAATCCACTGGCTCTTAACATTTTTGTGTATCCTTTATGAGTATGTTTTGTGCTAACTAAACATAAACTTTATAATGGTAAGAGTAATCTAGAACAACATATTTGAGCCTTTCAATTAGCATTTTTTTTAGTAAACACCCAATGATAATTTATTGACTAAGTGTTTTCCATGGAGTCCTAAGGATTACACATTGCATTGGTTTTATGATATCCCATTTTAGTTAGTTCACTCTTTTAACACTTTAGACAGTCAATTTATATCACATTTTTCAAACAAAATTAGTGAAAATATATATTATACTCATATTTAAAAAATCAAGTAATGGTCCAATGAGATTAGTAATGATAATACACTATATTATAAAACCATTCTTATTAAGATTAAAGTTACAATAACATAAAACATATTGCAAGGTATATTCAAGCAATGCTTGCTCACCCCACTACATAATTATATTGTGTTTAATAAGTTCCAAAACAAATAGGGAAATATTCCACATATTAAAGGATATAGAAGTTAAAATTATTGCAATGAATAGGCTAAATTATGGGTCCAACCTTCCAACCACTTCAGGTGCTAGGTTTATAAGTAAGAAAAATTTATAAAAAAAATAAAATAATAATAATAATAATAATAATAATAATAATAATAATAATAATAATAATAATAATAATAATATAAAATAAATAGTTAACAAAATCTCATATACAACTAATCAGATTGTTCTCTAAGATCTGAAAATGAGGTAGTTTACATAATTACAAGAACCTCCTCAAAATGTATTAAAAATGGTATTGAATTCAACCTTATATCTCTAACTCCACAAAATAGGCTGATATGAGTAAGCATCAAGCCAAGGTATTTGATATTAATGCTTATTATTATTGTGGAATAGGAATATGATATTCAAACAATAGATGCAGTAGTTTATGGAATAAGTGAAAGTATTTAATAGATGATAACACAATTTTTGTTAATATATATTCATATTAATCATGAACGTATCCTAATTGGTATGAAAATTTGAATATATTTAATGGTCCCTTTTACAACTATGTATAATAGTACAATTATTCTCAACATGAAATTCATATGAATTACATTACACATCCTACTTTATATTGTTGTGACCATTAATATATTTTCTAATACAATTTTTTTGGACTCAAGGGAGACATTATCTAGTCTGTCACATCCTCAAATAGTGTAGTATACTCTTCCATGTGTTCTGCATCGAATACAAGAACACTATAAAATTATGAATTATATTCCATGGATTACTATGGTTCATAGAGTTACACAACATACATAAGATCATTTTTTAAATTAATACCATCATGGATATGTTATATCATGATATATATATTTTTAAATTGTGATATAAATAAACATGTTAAGGACAATCAATGCACACAATCTCTTGTCTATGAGGATCTTCCATTCAGATGTTATATGTGTTTCCAAACTAGGCACTCAATTACATTCTTTAATGTTATCAATAAGAAAAACAAGGGAAGTTTTGGTATAAGGATGCATTATAGGAACATTTAATGGTTAAGGTTTATAGTGATGAATCAAAATCAAACTCATATGCTAAAATTTCTAAAGATAAAAAATAGATAGAGAATCAAATGACAAGAAGTCTATGTTGGTGAATGTCATTAAAAAAAATAACCTTGTGAATGAAATACATCAACCAAATAAATATATTATGAAAAAAAAAGGTTCATTATCTCATTTTCAAATGGTGAGCTCTCAACCCATTAGTTCAATTGAACTCTCCATTCACATCTATCAAAATTTAAGGGAGGGAGGGGAATGGAATGTTGTAAAAAAAAATGTCTTGTTAAGAAGCTCCAAGAACGACTACATATGATCATTTTCTCCCGAATAGGAGATCAAATTGGAGGGTCATTACCTCTGTTTTAGTTTGTTATTTATTTATTTATTTTATTTAGCTTCCTATTTACAACTTGTCTATGGTAGGATATGTTTTCCCCTAGAAGAGGTGTATATTTTAGGATTTTAATTATATATATTTTATCCATGGTAAAAGGGTGGGGCCCAATTTAAAACCCTCCTTTTACCCACTATCAAAAAAATTCAAAAATACACATGCTAATACTCAATCTAGATGGGTAAAATTATCTACATTAAACATAACACCTATATGTGATGATCCCATTGATGGTATCATTATAAATAATTATATTGTAGGAAAATCAAAACATTTAATAATATTAACCTAAGAAAATGAACACATTAAAATTTTCAAGAATAAAAAACCAAGTACACTATGAAAAAAAATAATTCACATGAATTTAACTATATACATGAGTGAGGTGTAGGACATATAGGTTATCTATGATATGGACACATAGATGACCAAAACACTAAACCCATGAGCCACCTTCATACATTGAGGGAAACTCTTACTTGGGGCATAATTATACCTTACACAAGATTTATCCTTTTATTATAATTTCATTGATAATAATGCATTAATTTCCACCAATTATATTTGAATTTATCAAACTCATAACACTCATATTAATATTTAAAAAGATATTATACTTTGTAGACTAACATTACTTTTTATATGCATGTTTTATGCTTTTACTATTTGTTTTTCTTAGTTTGCTTATTTTGTGATATTTTATTATACATTATGTTTTATTAAAATTATGTGTGACATCAGATTATCATTTTTATGTGTGAAATTATATTTTATATTATCTATGTGACATTATATTCTCCCTTATATGTGGTATTGTGAAGAAGGAGATTCCTTAGTTCATAGGGATATTATGCTTGTACATAACTTTTTTAAAATAAGTATGAGTGCAGTAAAAAAGATGAAGGTTAAAGTTATTTAATCACATGAATATTTAGGGGAGGATGTGTGCAATGGACTAGAATGATGTAACTCAACAAGGAAAAGCTCAGACTTGGGTTGCATAAGACATATGCTTAAGAGTTAGCATGGGTAGGAGGTAGTGATGTGGAAGAACACATGAAAGAATATAAATGAAAGATACATGTTTTTATTACAAACTAATTCTAAAATCAACCTAAATGTGGGGAAATTAGAAAATAATTGAATCTAAATATTGATAAAATTATTAATATGTAGTAATATAGTAATCTAGAAAGTAACACCGAGCACAAATATTCAAATTTTAATTTATGAGTGAATATGAATGTATATCATTAATGGCATATTTTGATGAATATAACTCTAAGTGTAATAATAATATATAAGACATCATTTTTATAAGAGGAAAATCCTAGTCCTTAGTAGACAACACTCTGGGAACAATCCTAGAGGAGATAAAAATGCATTAAAAACATTGTCAACTAATAATAAATTTATGTCAATCATAAGTCAAGCCTATGCCTAAGTTATCTTATTTAGAATTATAAAAAACTATCGGAGACACATGAAATTTGAGATTGAACTTGGAAAATTATAGCATATAATCTCTAGTGTGTTTTAAAACCTAATATTAATCTATTGTTGTAATTGTAGTCTATATGGTGAAATTAAGAATTCAATAAGTCCAATACTTACTCTTCTTCGTAAAAATTTTATCACTAATTTTTGGTGTGTAGTGAATTTCATATATCATTATGGGCTAGGAAGTTCTTCATTTGACTCCTAGGGAAAATGATACTACACCATTTTGTATTAAATAAGGTTTAATCATGCTAGTAGTGTGGTCCAACCAAGTGTGAAGAGAGATAGAAGATCCCCAAATGAGATGAAACTAGCTAGTTATTTTTTCCACCACAAGAGATGGGTGGGTAGAGAATATAAAATTTATAGTTGTTAGAATGGCATATAAGTAGGATTGTGAATAAAGGATTCATAATAATAGGACTAATGAAAAAAATGAAATAAATATTTCACCCATAAGATTTAGAGGAGGTACAATGGCATCCAGTGTATTTATAGTGTTTGAGTAAGTATTAGATGTGTTACACATTGTGAATACCTAACTACATGTTCTAGAATAACATATGTGACATGGATTTACATAGAGATATGAGTAGTATGATGGTTATGAAGATCAACATATAGATGTTAAAAAAATAGAAGAAGAGGATAAATATGTTAAACTGGAAATAGGTGAAAGTACACTTCTAAATTATATTTCATAAATTTTAAGAGGCATGAAGGTATATTTATCATATTTTTAGGGGTCATTGAATTTAGAATATCTAGTCAAATAGCTCAAAAATATAGAGTATTATTTCAAACATTAGGAGATGAAAGATCCAAAACACTTGAATAATTCATAAAAAAAGTTTAAGGGTAACATGGTTTTATGGTGGAAGGAATTCCAAAACAAGAGGTAAAGAAGAGTCAAGGAAAAAATAACCTAGTGTGACTAGATGGTTTCGATGTTGAAAGGAAAACATTTTCTAATGTTACCAACTGGACCTCTTTAAAAAATTTACAATGGGAGACAAAATTTCTATAGTCTCAAAGAATATAATTATAATTAACATAAATTCACTAATATTCCATGTCAAATAAAAGTTTACAAAGATAATGTCACAAGGTACCTAAACATATTATGACTTGATATAGATGAAAAGATTAAATGAACATAGATATAGATATTGGAGGAATTATATCAATTAAAACTAAAGGCTAAGGATAATTTTTTATACAATAAAATAACTTACCCCATTAATTAAATGGATAATCACATTAGGATGTGGAGGTAGCTTGTGGAAACATGTGAATACTTGTAGGAAGAAAAATAACACACAATGTCCACACATGGGAAAAAGGTAAGACACATGGGGATGAGATATAAAATGTGTGAGTGAGTACATCATACTTGTTAAGAGGATTAAAAAGGAATGGTCAAGTGATATCAAGAGTATTTTGTATAAATTTTTTCAAATTTGGAGAATCTAGGAACAAAAAGTTTGAAATCCTACATATGAAAAAAAATAAAGAATCTAGAGGATAAATGTAACTTCACATGTTACACATAAGGAAAAAAAGTTGGTTGGATTGACTATATGTGCATAGGTATCAAAGCATGGGGAAAATATTGTAATGGATATTAGATTATTAAAGTCATATGAGGAAGAAAAAATGAACTCGCATATAGAAGAAACCTATTCTAAATGGTGTGGAAGACACAATGGAAGTTATACATGGTGATTATGGACATTTAATTAATAAAAAACCTAGTTTTATGCTAAATGTTGGATAAATTACTTTAAATAAATAGTGCACCCAAATCCATATAAGGTATAAAAGACATAGGGCCAGTAGGTGATGATGAATGAGAGATGCCTTGTGTAGTGTTAAATAAGACAATACTACTATGAGGTGTAGTGTGAAAAATGAAAATAGAGGCCTATCATGTGATTTTTTATAATCCTTTAAAATATGATAGAAATGGCATCCATTATGGGATAGCTAAAACTTTTTACATGGAGTTGGATGGCTATAAATTTACAGTGACTCTATTGGAAGACAATACATAAGGAGTGGATAATAGCATCTACACAAGAGTAATGATGGTATAAAAAATTTTCAAGAGTGATATGGGAAAGGATAAGGTATTATTTACTCTTATATGTAGACAAATTTAAGATTAGTGCATAAAATAAGAGACATGATAATTTTCATGTAATGTGTATGAGATATTAGATATTTTTATGGATATGGTTTCAAGTGAAATTCCAAATGTATTTATGAAAATATGAATAATTAATCATCACATAAATATAATCATGATATATTTTTTAAAATAAAAATCCAACACACATGATGGCGCTTCAAGAGAATGAGGATATGTAGAGACAAATGCATGAGATGTTAGATAGGGGACTGATTAGAGAAAATTTGATCCCATTTATAGTAGCCAAAATATTGGAACCAAATAAGCATGGATAGTGGTGAATGTGTATAGACTTAATATACATAAAATATATATTCATCAAGTAAATGTTACGATTTTTATGCATGGATAATATGATGGACCGATTGAGTGGTTTAAATTACTTTCTAGATATTGATATGAAGAGTTTGGATCAAAGAAGGAGATGAATGGAAAAAAGCTTATAATTTGAAGGAAGTATTATATGAATAGATGTTAATTAAATTTTTTATGACAACCTCTCCCATCAAATTTTTTAAAGGTTGAGAAATGAATTACTAGATGCATTTATTAGAAAACATGTCATCATATATGTAGATGATATCCTAGTGTTTAACAAGATGAAACTAGCACATATATGGAATGTGTTGTAGCTGTTGTGAAAAGATAATTTGTTGATTAATTAAAATAAGAAAACAATCATAAATATATAAAAATTATACTTGGGTTTTTCAATATCCCAAGAAGGGATAAAAAATACATAGAAAAGGTAAGAGAAATAGTGGAGTGGCCATCACCAAGAAGCACAGTCCAAGCAAAAAATTTCAATGGCCTCAAAATATTTTACAAAAATTTAATTCATAACTCTAGTTTAATATGAATAGTGATTAAATAAATGATAATGGTATACCACCATTTTTTTAAGACAAGATAAATAGAACACAATTTCAAAGAGCTAAAAAAAGGTGACAATATCAAAAAATTTAGCACTACCAAAATTTAGAAAGGTATTTTGAGTAGACCACGATTCAAGTGGAATAAAAATTGGAAAAAAATTGATCCAAGAATAGATACCCATTCCATATTCAATGAGAAGTGGAGTGAATCCTAGAGAAACCACTAGGTCTATTATTAAGAATTCTATGTTATTATACATGTGTTGAAGAAGTGAAGGCACTATTGGTATCCAAAGGAGATATTTATATACATGGACCATTAATAAATAAAATTTTCAAATATCAAAGTAAATTTTAATTATAAACACATGAAGTGGGTTGAAGTCTTTAAAATATACACATATATGCTAAGGAACTTCAGTTACCAAGGTGTTTTAAGTAGACCACGATTCAAGTGGATTAAAATTTGGAACAAATTTGATCCAAGAATAGATACGCATTCCATATTCAATGAGAATTGGAGTTAATCCAAGAGAAACCACTAGGTCCATTACTAAGAATTGTATGTTATTATACATGTGTTGGAGAAGTGAAGGCACTATTGATATCCAAAGGAGATATTTATATACATAGACCATTAAGCAATACAATTTTAAAATATAAAATTAAATCTCAATTATTAACACATGAAATTGGGTTGAAGTCTTTAAAATATACACATTCATGCTAAGGAACTACAGTACAAAATTAAACAAAGTTGATGATTTGCTAAGCAAAATAGATATTTTTCTATACAAGTAAAAGTCATTGTATTTAATTCCATGATGGAACTACATGAAAAATAAACATATTTATTTGATTCATGGATGACATGAACTAAATTTAAAATAGGAAATAAAACACCATGGATGAACTAAATTATACAATATATAATGCTACTTAAGGGAAAACCATTATGCATACTCAAGGTGTTGATGTGTAATAAAATATAATCATAATTGGGATATCATAGGATGTTTCGATTGTGATAAGACATTATAAAATTTGAAAAAAAAAACACACACACACAAACTATGTGTGTGTGTGTGTGGCCATGTATGGGTTATAATATGTGCAAATATGTCAATTTTTATATGTTGATAATGGAAAAAGCTATATCATAGGGTTATATCAACTCCAACCCATCCCATAGAAACCATGGAAATACATAGTTATGGATTTTGTGATATGGTTTCTTAAGATGAAAATGGATAATAATTTCATATTTATAGTTTTTTACATGTTATCTAACATGTCACACCTTCTCACATGCATTAAAATTATTGATTTTAAAAATTTTATTGAATTATTCTTCAAATAAGTAGTGAGGCTACATGGTCTACCATGGAACATTGTGCTTCATTGACAAAAAAAAAACTATGGGATAATTTTGGCTTACCTTTTGGAATAAAATGGGTACATATATGGATTTTATTTACACATATCACCCAAAAATGACTATTTTACTGAGATAGTAAAGAAAATTATTGGGTATTTAATGAACACTATAGTTGGGGCCAAACACAAGAATTAGGACATGGTGTTTGTTTAAGACAAGTTTGAATACAATAATTAATTGAGTCAAGGAACATAAAAGACACATTTTTAGGTTATGTATGTAAGTATCCTTGGAGGAATTGAATATTTATGTAAAATAAACATGTTAATAAAAAGAGTGTATAACTAGAAGAACTTTTAGAATAGATATTGAAGTTACACTCAAATTTTACAAGTATTTAAAAATATATTAGTGTAATATATAAGGTAAATATATACATGAAGTGTAGTCACAATGATATTGAAGTGGTAAATGAAATAATTTTAAATTTATGTAAGGAGATATTATTGATAGGAATATAGAACAATATAAAGATGAATAAAATCAAGCCATCTTCGACAGTGCAAAAGGTTTTAGCGAGCACACATGAAGTGGATTGATATAAGACTTACATATATCATCCATATAAATTTTTTAAGATATATATATAAATACCAAGAGGAAAAAAAATAAGGACAAAAATATAAGAATAAACAACACATGTACTTGACTAGAGGCCACATGTACCATAGAAGGAGAAATAGGAAATAAAGTCCATGCCATACTCTAAAGTGATAAATAAAATGTATGGGATGGAGAATAATAATTATTTTCTTAAATGGAGGCAATAAATAATGGAAGATTCAAATTGTATGGACTAGTAAGATAAAAAATGATATGTCCAAACACCTAAATATTTCAATTTTTGATCAAGAGATCAATTTTTTAGTTATCTAGGTTATTTGACACAAGAACATTTGAGGTTCAAAGTGATATCATATTTATACATATGATTTTATATATTAGTATGAACATAAGAATGAAAATAGAGTTAAAATGTGGTTAGTCACATGATTATGTAGGGAATGATTTTCATAATGGATTGAATCGTATGAATTATGAAGGTAGAGCTCACACTTGGGTCACATAAGCCATGAAATTAAGAGCCAACATGGGTAGGAGGTAGTCATGTGCTAGACAAATTGTAATAAAAGAACTAAAGGATACATTGTAATAAAACCAACTAATTTTGATATCAATCAACACATTGGAATAATACAAATATATTAAATCCAAATATAGATAAAATCTTGATATGTCATTGGGGAATAATTTGGAAACTAATGTCAATCACCATAATTTGAATTTAAAGCTATGAAGGAATAGGTGCATTTAGCATTAATGGAGGATGTTTGACCAATAGAAACTCAAGTTCAATAATCACTCATAATAAATAATTTTTATAATGTTGCAAGCCCAATCCTTAGTAGATAACACTTGGTGAAAAATACTCAATGAGAGAAAAATGTACTCAAAAATCTTTTTGATGGACAAGCTTTTTTTCAAATATACAACTCAAGAATCTACTTTAATTAGGCTAACTCAATTTATAGATAATTTATTTGAGCTAGAGGAATGTTTTGATTGAATTAAGAGCACTATAGCATGCAATATTTTTTATGTTTTGAGAAATGATATGGATATATTGTTGTAATTGAAGTCTATATAGTGAGTATTATAAATCAATAAAATCCATTGATTATTCTTATTCATTTAATTATTTTCACTAATTTTTGGTGTGTATGGAATGTGATTTAGATAAATTTTATATATAGATCTTCATTGGAGTATCAGGAACCATGGTACTACACCATATTGTGTGTGATTTATTATGGGTATCATGTCCATGACATTGTGTGTGAATATAGTTTCTACCTATCTACAAAAAGAATATTGTCTTATAATCTTGTATTGCTCTGACTTATATGACATACTCTTCTTATTTTTCATGTTTACATGATACATATCATGCACCTTATGAAAAATTATTACTCATTTTATGTATTCTCAATATTTTGTTTCTTACTCACCGCATTTCATGTTGATATACTACCTTGGCACGACACTTGTATTCTTAGGATAGATGTTTCATATTACTCAAATGCTCTATCATTATTATTATGATGATGACATATATTATACATGTTACTACACGATTTAAACTATTTATGTATTTTTATATATAATATGTCATGTTTAACATATTATTTTTAGAATATTAATTTGTAGGCTCCATTCCTCACCTTGAAATGGGATCATACAAATAGGCTTGTTTCATAGATTAAGCCTTCATAGTTATAAAAAATTCATAAAATGTGCATATATTACTTGGAGATGTTACAAATTACATAGATTATTACAAGTTTATCTCAAATTATGACAATATTTTAATATATTAGTGTGGTATCCATGTCATATGTTATGTATTTCATATATTTTATGATATTACTACATAGATTATATCTCCATAGATTATTACAATAGTGGAAGATGCATAGTATATTTTCACAATGTCTAGGATATTATGATATATTGGCATGGGTTATATATTTCAAATTATTTATTTTACTGAATAGGATGGAAACTTATAACATTATTGTTTTAGATTTTATTTTATTTATTTAAAATAGTTAATTACAACTAGTAATTACATAGTTTGAATCATGTAATCCATCCATAGTGGATGATTAAAAAATATATACATAAACACTTAATAATTACTCAATAATTCTTTAAATTTATTTGAACCCGTAGTGAATTTAGTTTACTAAGATTTATTGGAGTTGTACGGGATAAATTAATGCTTTAAAAAATTATAAGAACTTCTCCATTATGGAATAGGGTTGATGCATATAAATCTTAACCCATGGTTTTACTCAAACATATAAAATGGGGATGGATCATCAAATTATACTTTGTATTTATAAGTAAAGGTTAGTTCACATGACGATAGGTATATTCATTCCTTTATATTTTATTTTATGTATGTTAAATGTTGATACTTTTTCATTTTACATCATAAGCAAAAAATATTTTTTACATGTTTCATTATAGTTTTGTATGAAGAAAAACATAATAGATAGTAAATACTTCAGCACACCCCTAATAGTTATCATTAGGTGTCACATTTTATCCTTTTATTATAATAATTAAACTATTTGAATAGGAAAAGGTAAAATTTTGACACTAATATTTGGTAATAAATGATTGACAATGTGTAATCTAACCAAACCTTAAACTACTTGAATTATTCTCGCACACAACTCTTTTTATGCATTCCTCATATCTATTTACATTTATATTGACCCAACCCTTCCAAGTTACCATTATTGTTACACATGACCTTCCTAATCTATGATTAAATTTACAAACATCATTATTATATAATCTCTATGATTCTTAATCATTATTCTATCTCCTAGCTAGTCTGTAGTCCTCAGAAAAAATTGTCATGATGGATCTATCATGAAGCAAAGGATCCATCTACAAGTATTTTAATGACTAGGATTAAAAATTAAAAATACACAAAACGGTTATCTCATTATTATTCATTTTCACTTCAAATTAAATTATCAAAAACATTTATCTATATGAACATATCATGTCTAAACATTTACCTATATAGCAAGATATCAAGCACTCATTCAAAATAAATATACATATTTAGATGAAATCCATAAAAGTATAAATCCTTGAGATAAGTATGAAAAAAAATTAAAAATTAAATTCATAGGGTTTTAGGTGTTCAAATCCATACATAGGATTTCACTACATGTTAGTATTACACACAATTGTATTTACTTAGTTAAGTAGAATAACTACTTGAAATTTGACTTATCTCTTTAGAGTATTGGATATGTAGGTAGCACATAGTCATAAGGGGTGTCTGAGGCTATCATAATTTACCAATTATTTCCTTTTCACACATTCAAAATTATCTCATTTTATTGTGAAATAAGTTAGGGTATTTAAATACAAATAATGTAAAAAAAAGTTTTTCATAATTGATCATAGGAATGTTAATGAAAAAAGGTTGTAAAACACGTGTTGATATTACTAAATCATTATAGAATTATCAAACTCAATGTATATGGTTTTACACTCCAATAGATGTTTTATAACTTGCTAAGATTTTAGGGAAGTGAAAACCTACCCCATCATGTGGAAGTCTTTGTTTTATGGATCTGATCATTCTCTGGCACATTCTCCTACATAAACCCTAATCAAGATAAATTATTCATTACCCTAATATATTTAACAAATAAAAAATTTACTATATTTATCTATTTAACCTCATATTTTGTAAAAATAGTATATCATAAGCAAAACAATTTAATCTATGGATTTATGCTAGTAGGCTCACCTTAATCCTAAAATAGGAAAAATAATGTTGTGAAAAGTTTTTATTGTGATTGCATAATAGTTTTTTTGGTTTTCCTAATATTTGAAAGTATCCACATAATTGTGTTGTCATAAAATCATAATAAAATGTAGATATTAATAAAATGTTGTATACTAAACAACTTTATTGAAATCTATTCAAAATATTACAAACTACACAAGGTGGGTGACTTATTTGACATAATGACTCAAATAAACGTGTTCACTTATGTTTCAATGAAAAAAATGTTTATAAGAGGTGGTACAGTGTCGCAATGGGGGTTCCCACTGAGGGATGCCTCATCATTTAACCATAAACTTACTTAACAAATTATCAAACTATCTTCCTTATCTTATTATAAAATCCATGATGTTGTTAGCTTTAAATATTCACATAGGTAATCCTCAAATCCATTATAATAACCTTTGGATCTTTATATCACTCACCCTCTTAGCTTTTCATTTTGGTAGAGTTTGGCCCTTAGACATAATACTATACAAAAACATTCTGAACTACATAAAAAAAACTTTTGGAACTTTCTAAAGCCTTCAATAGCCTAAGAAAGGGCTCAAATTCTCATTTTTATAGTCATCATGACCTGGTTACTGATGCATTCAATCAAGAGATAGACAACTATCACCACCTAGCCTACCCTATGCATAGCCTTAGATTTTATAGACCTCAATCCTTTTGATTCTGACATTAGATAGTTCAAATAAATATTGATTACATAATATTAATCATTTTACTTTATGTATTTATGTCTAACATGCCACTAGTTCAAATATATAATTCCATGTGGTGTGGTTTTTAAGATAAGTGTAGTTTGCACTAACTTGTGTAGAATTTATGTTTTTCTTTGAAATATATACTATAGGTGCTTCTTGTATTTTACTCATTCTATATGGTTCCTTAGAACACTTGAGACATTTATATTACTCATTTTCAATCCAAAAGTGTCTCTTTTACATGCCATAATGAAATAAT
>JARHVA010004052.1:75000-202500 GCA_037957365.1 Torreya grandis | reverse complement strand
TTATGATCAATATTTCTACCTGCACTTTTTTCACTTTTATAACTATGATTGATGATTCAATCATACTATTGTATCTACATTGTGCACATGGATTAACTCAAATTGATAACTTATATAAATATTAATGTCAAAGTTATATCATTTAGGCTACCCACTATTGTACTCAATATCACAATCCTAGGTAGGTGACCTTGGACTCTTGAATAAGTATCATAAATCCCTATTAATATCATACACGTCATAAAATCTCTTACAGTTACCTCATGGTTTAGAGGTCTATTAGTTTTTTCATTAAAAAATATCCACTAGTTTATTCAAAGGTTTTTAGTTTACTATTATTCATTTCACATCACTTTACTCACTATTTTCCTCATAGTTCAATAATCTACCTCTCCTCTCAAAACATATCCTGCTCATTTTTCTCTCTACTCACCTTCTCAAGGTAGATAACAATATTTCATTATTTGTTTCACATTAATTAGTGTTATATACTTCCCATCTTCACCACTCAGTCAAATTATGGTTTTAGGTCCTTCCCCCTCTATTTTTCCAAAACCATCAATTCTTATCTAATACCACTCAACATAGTTTCATGGAAAGGATTCCTATTGAAGAGATGCCCCAATACATAGAAATGAACTTAATAAATAGATTTAAAAATTATATTAAATTATCTTAACAAAAAATACATGATATGTATAGCTTCGCATATTTACAAAGGGTCTCCTTGGCTCCGTTATAAGATCTCTTGGCTATTTCTCTCACTCACCCTCTCAGGTGCACATTTTTGAAGAGTTTGTCCCTTAGGCTTGGCCATATTCAACATAAACAATATCCACTACCAAAAACTTAATTTTGAATTTTTTGTGGACTTAAGTAGCCTCTAAATTGGTTTTGATCCCATTTTTTATAGTTGTTTTATCCTACTATTTTATCAAATTTGAGATAACAAGATCCTAGTTGACAAACTATTGTGTCAAATTAGAAGGAATAATACTTCAATATAAATCACTTAGTGATTTAAAACTATGAAATTATAGAAACTTAATAAAAATATAAATTACAATAGATAACAAAGTCTTGGCTAGAAAATAATGCTTCGAGAAGAATTAAAGACCGAGACTCATTGTGCCAAGGGAACTAGTGATTAGAAACAATCATCAACAAATAGATCTAGGATTAGAAAACTATGATATGGGAAGGAAACTATATGTGTGGTGATACTATTGAATTTGGTATAAATCCTATCTTATTATATTTAAGAAATTAGGATTTATGGGTTTTATGTGCCTTTGTTTACAAATCATGTATCTCATGCAATAACTTACAATCATTTGTAGAGACTATCATGTGACATATTTTCTTTCAAAAGTAATAGTTATTTTACATGTGAAGTATAGTCATATAGAATGTGAAAATTGGTAACTTGAGTGTGGTTAATGACACCCAATCCATATGTCCCTCTTACTTACTCTCATAACCCTCATAGGCATCTTTTCACTAATTCCTAGTAATTCATAGCCTTCTAGACTTGATCCTATCTCAGCCGGATTGCTCTTTCCATGAAAAATATATCCCCCTAGGTCCCATTAGCTCAATATAATAGTACCCAACTTGGAATATAATGTCAGGCCCTCTAGTGTTCACTTTTGGCACTCTTGTCTAATTGCATTTTTACCTTTAATAGCTAGTTTCTCCTGGTTCATATCCCTCTTCTTATTGGACTAATGTGAACACATCCAACCCATGACCAATATATCCCTATAAAATCCCACTAAAAGTTAATTTATAAGGGTTTGGAAAAAATATCATAAAACAAGAAAGACTACGAAGGAAATCTTCATTTTTCTCTATATACAACTAGCCAATACTATTACAAGCACATCCAAATCTTTGCACCAGTCCCTAGCCACCTTAAACACACACAATTTTAGCATTTGCATCATCATACACATAATTTCACAAATCACATCAAGTGGTATAACTACATATGGCTTGATCCCTCTTCAGAGTATTGGTATGTAGGCAGCATGCCCACATAAGGGGTGTGGATACACGTTTAGTGAATTTTACACACACTAACCTCCCTTTCACAAAGTTTGTCAAAGAATAATGGAGTATAAATTTTAAAGACTAAATCAGATCTATAGGGACTTTTGCAGATATCCAACAACCAAAATTTCATAGGTAGGTTCATATGTACAGAGCAAACAAAAATTAGAAAGCTCGGGCCTCTTGGAAAATAATGGAAAAAAAGGACTATAGCACCGGAACCTAGGGTGTCCTATTTTGGTGCTCATATATAATCATAAAATAAAGTCTATATCCTAATTTATGATAGTGTCCTAGTCTTACACAAGGAATTTTAGACCCTGTAATAGCCATCTCAGTCAGTTTCTAGCTAAGTCTTATTTTAACTCCCTTGTTACTATTTTTAGAAATGTTAAAAGTATAGTCAAGTTACATGAATAAGTAGCTTAATTATTTCATATTTATTTACTAATTTTATTATTATAGACCTTTAAATAAATTAGGAATAATACACCAATATTCCAAAAAATGTTAAATCATTTAGTGAACCTGACTTACTTTGTTTATGCATAAAAAACCTAGAAACCTTAGGGTAAATTTCCTACTAATTTTTCCTATATTTTTATGATTTTAATTGAATAATAAAATCCTAAATTAGAATTAAATTTTATTTTTTTTTAATAATTTTAAAATAATTTTCTTTCAAACCCTAGTTAGCCATACTAGGCCCCAGCATTTTTTTATTTTTTACTTGCATATTAAAATCATAAATTAGCATCAAAATTTTAAATTCCATATTAATTTCAAAAAAATTATTTCTCCTCCAAACTCTAGTTACATACACTTGGTCCTTTCCAATCAAGAATTTTCCACTAATTTTTTGATTTTTTACTATCATATTTAAATAAAAAATTCACTTAAAATTTTAAAATTCCTTGGTAATTTTAAAATAATTTCATTCAAAACCCTATTTTAATGTATTAGATCCTATTTGATCCTTGAGGTATCACTTTACATCTAAAATCAGATTTCAAAAATGGATCTCACTTTTTTCAAATATTTCTTACATTTGTAGCAAATAATAAGGAGACCATACTTGGTCCTATCATGTACATGAATGATGAAGTTTACCATATTCTAATATAAATATTCATTCTTTTATTTTCATGCCTATTTTTCATAATTTTTTATGATATTAATAAAGTCATTATTAAACATAGAAAAGTACCTCTCCTTCAAAGAAAAGTTTACTTGTCTTTAAAACATGGTTTCATCTCTTGCTTTATATCTCTCATATGGAATTTTTTTCAAGTTTATCATAGTAAAAACATTATAAATGTCATATAACATGCCAAATTTTCTTATGCATTCATGTACAAATTCATTCTTTCTATCCCTTGCTTTATATCTCTCATATGGAAAAATTTTCAAGTTTATCATGCTAAACACATTAGAAATGTCATAGCACATGCCAAAGTTTCTTATACATTCATGTTTTCTATCCAAAAATTGATATATCTCATCTAGAATGATATTTATAAACATATTTTTATATAACTTATAACTCTAATTACATGTATTTCATCTCATATGCATGGTTTCTACCTAAATGTATCTAACGTTGTGGCTACTTTTTAGTATCTTCCTTCTCCTCCTCTCCCCCAAGAGAGTGATAGTTACTTTCCATATAACAAGGTATATTATATCACCCTTCCAAAATTTAAGGAATCACATAATATTATTCCTAATGCATACATTTATCCTATATTTATTTCAAACCATCTTCAACATATGTGCTTACATGTTCAATCGGAAGTAGCTAGGATTCACACTTGTGGGACTCTAAGGGATAAAATCACTAGTATGAGCAAGACAATTTCATATTTACAAATGAAAAATAATCTATTACATTTAAATATAATAACATTGGAGAATAATATTATAATACAAAATCCTCAAAGGTACCCTAATGTCAATCATGTATATGCTCCTTTACCTAGTCAATTGGTTGCAATCAATGTTACATATCAAAACAAGAAATCACAACAAAGTAAATCTAAAACTATTGACTTAAAAATCATTCAAAGATCAAATAATATTTCAATTGAGGTAATAATGAAAATGATTAAATCTAAGTTGATCAAACTACCTCCTCTACATCTAGTGAAAAGATCTAGATATTATTGTGCATATCATAGAATACATAGGCATCACACAGATTCATGTTTAGCATTGAATAAACATATAAAATAGATAATTACTAATGAGGACCTTATAAATGGTAAATTATTCAATAAATATATAGTAACAAATTAAAACATCATAAAGGGTTAAATTTATAAATAGTACAAAAGTGGTTACCAAAGCATAACTCAAAATAAAATAAGGATCAAAAAGAAAAATTAGAGAAAAAAATAGTACCATAACCATTGTTAAATAAAAAAAAAACATTTAAATTTACCTGTCCAAAATGAGGCTCAAAAATAGTATGGGTTTGGTCACTAATATCTTCAACAGTTTGATTATCAAGGTCAAGGGTTGGGCAAGCATGCTCAAGGCATCACTACTCCCATTCTTGCAATTAATAATGTTTGTCACAAAGGCTTATGTTTTATTTAACATCCTACGTCAAATCATTCATAGAAATAATTTATTAAAGGAAAATATCTAGATACAACAAAATTCAACACTAGCATTTCATTGGTTCAAAATCAAGATGATAACAATGAGTGGAACAACACAGGTTATTATGATTTCCAAGATACCGACAATGAATCCAAATATTTAGTGTCATATTTAAAATCATTCCCTCATGATTAAAAATCATTCATGACTCCTTTTTTTGATATAAGACACCATGATGGGGATTCTCCTATGGGACTCATCGATTAGTATCATTTCTTCTTAGTATTTCTTATACATAAGTTTTTTTTCTTGCTTGTACAAAGTTTCTCATTTTTTATTGTACATAGTCTTTTTATGATTGATTGTAAATATCTCATATCATAAATACCAAAAACATTCAAATATATGCCAAAATACCAAAAATAATAAATTTTTTCAAAATACTAAAAACATTCAAATATATTTCAAAATAAAAAACATTCAAATAGATCAAAAACACAAATGCATTTCAATATTATGCATTCTCTATGCTTTACATTTAAACTATAATGATAAACTTATATTTGTTTTTATATGTCAATATATCTACATTACCATGCTTCACTTGATCTTCTTTGAGTTTGTTCAGTGACATCCAAATCCTTGATTTCTTCACTCTACCCATTGAAGGGGCATCATACTTTAAAATTTGAGACATACATTGATATATCTACCCACCAGGGACATCTTATATATAACTACACCATCCATGTTATGTCATTCCTACACCACACATGCTAGTTATCATGTTGATGTACATTACCTACTAGATTACATAGATTATTCTATCAACATTCCACTAGTATATAACACTTATGTATTTCTCAGCATATACCTAGTCTTGTACTAACATGTCTTACATGATTTTCTTTCTTGCTTTACATAGCTAGATGTGATTACATTTGTCATTTTTTATTTTGTCTCTTGTATGTGCCTTAGATCATTTTCTAATGTCCTTTGATTCTATTCTTGTGTGTGCCTTAGGACATTTTTCAATGTCCTTTGTTTGTACTCTTCTATGTGATTGTGGCTTTCACCAACCTTTCCTATTTCAATTACATATGTATGTGGCATTTGAACATACCTTGTATGATTGCTTTTTTAGTTTGAGTGACATGTGCCCAAGTCCCTTATTTTGTTGGTCCATTGGCCACCCTTGTATTCTTCTTAATTTTTACCTTGTGTGTTTGTTTCTTGATTATTTTTAAATTATTTACAATGCTAGGATCCACATCATGCATTATCTTACTTTCTTGGATGTCATGATGGACATCATGATCCATCTCTCCACAAGAACTAATAATTAAAAACTAAAGAAAAGCAGACTTCTATATCTAATTCAGTACATTGCACAAGCTATTACATTTTTATATTTATCTAGGCATACCCATATTGATCTAACAATCTCTCATTACAAACTATGTTATATCTTGATATATCTTATTGATTATCATTATTATACCATATATCTTTGTAGCATAACACACTTGAAGGGCTCTTTCTTCTGAGCATAGTCATTACAGGATCTTTATTCTTATCCTTAAAAGAGGTGGCAAATAGGGGTTTTGTCACAAAAACTAGAGCTCCTAATGGCCAAAAAATTAGTTTATAGAACACCTAGAACAACAACCAAACATCAAAATTAGATAGAAAAAACTAGAGAAACAATGAAAATGTTAAAATAGTTACCATATTTAGCCTAATACAATAATGCCAAGATTTGACTATAATGCCAGATCCTCTAGTGTCCATTTTTGGCATTCCTCTTTAAATAATAGAAAAACAAGACTTTCTAGAAGTAGGCAAAAAATTAGGTTTAACTACAATTTTTGCACATTTAGACCAGTATAGAATAAATAGTTTTCAATACACTTTTGTTTAGAGAATATAGATATAGGGGCATCATGCATAGAATGATGGTTCTTTCTTCCATTTTTAGATATGACAGTCGGTATAACTTCTAGATAAAAATCCATGTTCTAGACACTAGTGATTGAATGCAATGTGTGTGGCATATTTGTCTTCTTTTCTTTTCAAGTTTAGTACATTACTCAAGAATTATCAATATTTATGTGCCTTATTCAGTTTGTAGGTGGTTGGCATCATTTTCAAGTAGCTTTTATACAACCCTAACTTTTACATTTTAGGGTGGTTTTCATATAAGCCTAGTGCCCTAGTTTTAGAGTGCCTTTCATATAAGCCTAATCTCCACCTTTTCAAAGTGGCCAAGAGTGGCCTAGTTTCTAGCATACATTAAGCTATCCATGCCAACATTGTTATATTATAAAACATTCATAGGATTCAAGAGCCATCTCATACAACACACATTATATAATGGTACCAGTTCATAGCTTTACTTCATTGGGAAACTATGCAGCCAAAAGACTAGCTAGCCTTTGTATTCTTGAGTCACCTACTTAGAGAGATTGGACACATATTCCAAACATCAATTAACACACACATGATCATGTAACTTTACTTAGTGGGTGATGATGGAGCCAAATGGCCAACCTTTGTATTTTTGAGCCACACTTGAGGAATTGAGCACTCAGCTCCATTTGTGATATTAATCTAGGTAAAAAACATACCTAGTATTACTTAGCATCACTCAACATCATAATAGGTTTTGTATTAGTTTGCATACGTAGTGAGGCGTATTCATTCCTTTATCTTCCTCTCTCTTTCTTACCCAGACTTGTATGTTCTTATTTTAGATATAATGTATCTATTAAGAACTAATCTAATATTTATTT
The DNA here is from genome assembly GCA_037957365.1 of Torreya grandis. NCBI lineage: Eukaryota > Viridiplantae > Streptophyta > Pinopsida > Cupressales > Taxaceae > Torreya > Torreya grandis. Next base: position 195,052 of record JARHVA010004052.1, on the reverse strand, counting down.
TATTTTCAAAATTTACACTTCATAGCATGCTCTCTCTATGCACACTCAACATCACATAACTTCATGAGCTTCACCCTTTTAGGTAAGTTTAGGTATGCTTTCTATTTTTCCTTTATCCTAGTATTTCATTTTGTTGCATCATTACAATAAAGAGGGGGAAATGGAGTTATATAAAATGTAAAAATTGGTAACTTGAGTGTGCCTAATGAAACCCAACCCATAATTCCCTCTTGCTTACTCTCATGACCCTCATAGTCATCTTTTCATTGATTCTTAGTCATTTCTAGCCTTCCAGATCTAAACCCAGCTCAACTAAATTTCTCTTTTCATGACAAATCTATCCCTCCAGGTCACATTAGCTTAGGATAATAGTGCCTAACTTGGACTATAACATTAGGCCCTCTAGTGTTTACTTTTTGTGTTCCTATCTAAGTGCATTTTTGCCTCCAACAGTTAATTTATCCTAGTTCCTATCCCTCTTCTTATTGGCATAATGTGAGTACATCCAACCCATGACCAATAAATCCCTATAAAATCCCATATAAGGTTCATTTATAAGGTGTTGGTAAAATATCACAAAAAAAGAAAGAATACAAGAAACATTACTAAGGCAATCTTCCCTATTCTCTACATACAACAAGCCAATACTATTACAAGCACATCCAAATCCTTGTACCAATCCCTAGCCACATCAACCACACCCATTTTTAGCATTTTCAATTTTATACATATAATTTCACAAAGCATATCAAGTGGGAGAACTAAATATGGCTTGATCCCTTTTTAGAGTATTCATATGTAGGTAACATGCCCACATAATTGGTGTAGATACATGTTCATTACATCTTACACACACTAAACCTCTTCCTCTTTACCAAAGTTTGTCAAACACAATGGAGTCTAGGGTTTGAAGACTAAATTAGCTCTATACAAAGTTGTGTGGACTTTCAACAGTCAAAATTTCATAGGCAGGCTCACACAAGCACAAAAAACAAAACCTATAAAGCTCAAGCCTCATGGATAATAGTTGTAGAAGAGGACTATTACATTGGACCCCAAGGTGTCCTATTTTGGGACTCCTATCCAATCATAAAATTAATTCTAAATCTTGATTTAAGATAGTATCCTAGTCCCACATAGTAAATTTCATACCCTGTAATAGTCATCTCAATTATTTTCTAGCTAAATCTTATGTTCTCTCCCTTATTACAATTTTTAGAAAGGTTAAAATTATAGTCAATTTATACGAATTAGTAGCTTAATTATTGCATATTTATTTACTAATTTTATTACTCTAGACCCTTAATGAAATTAGGAATAATACACCAATATTCCCAAAACTATTAAATCATGAAGACATTTAAATCAATGGGGAAAGTGTGTCATTAATTTATTCTAGGAAATACCTTGACACCGCATGTGCTAAGTACTACCCACATACAAATACTTTGAAGAGGGATCAAACTTCATGTGTTTATCCCATGCTATGGTGGTGTGTGAATAATTTGTGAAATATGATATATGTTGGTGACATACTGATGTCATGAAGTTACTTAACTATCACTTATGACCTATAGTATGTATTCAAAATTAAGCTCTAGGATACTAGGGATGTATGCAATTATAATTGGCAGAATTAGATGCTTTACTCTCAATGTGTATTTATGATTATGTTCTTTTTCGATGTGAAATCCTATCATGATAAAAAATGGTCTAGAATGTCTCTAAATAGTCATATAATTGAAATTAATTAAAATGGGGTTTATTATGGACATAGGTAAACCTTTCCATCAATATTTATTTTGAAAATTAGTCATTATTTGGTGGGAAAATATGAGAGGGGTTATGGACACTAGAGTAATATTCTATAGTCACCTAGGGCATTATAGTCCAATGGGTGATTTAATCATATTGAGTGTTAGTCAAGGCCCAAAAGATGTCTAAGGATGAAAGTAATACAGAGGACTACATTAAATATTCATTTATCAACATAAAATAGTGTGTAAGGTATAAAAAGTCATCAAAAGGGACCATAAGATAAGTCTAGAGTATAAGCGTGTAAAAGAGTCATCACAAGTGCATAGTTTTAGATTAGATGTTAATATATGTGTCTATATTTCCCCTAATTTTATTATATCAATTATAAAACAACTAAAATCACTATATTAAAATGAAAATATTACATACTTACCTAAAACTACATGTGAAGAGGAGTCCTTGTCCCTGGATGTAGGCCATAACATTGAGCTATGTTCCATACTAAATCTATAATATAACATATGCAATATCAGTATTTACTTAAGATGAATATCAAAAGTGAAATATAAAAAATTATATACTTATAATAAATTAATACACTTAATTGGCCATGTGAACCATTGTGCTTTTCCTAGTGTAAAAATTGGTTAAAAAAATTAGTGACTATAGTAGGATATACCTTTAGAGTTTTACTAATCTTGAGTAGCCTATAATGGACTATGTATGCCTAATCCTCATTGAGGGATGATTTACTTAATAACTCAAGTTCTTATTGACTCAATAATTGCATACCCAAAGTATTGATGTAATCTATAATCCTTGTATGAATCCAAATTGTTAGTTTTAGTGAAAACATGGTTGCAAATACTAGTTCAAATAGTGAACCAACCATTGGAGATGGAATATGGTTCATTTTTTATGACAAAATAATCTAAAAATGGTGCAAACTTAGTAAAAATATTTATTATAATCTGGTTCTACTATATATATCATGGAGAATGACATGAATCTACCATTCCATCTACAAGGATGTTGAAAAAATGAGAAATGAGGAAGCAATGTTATGCACACATGACCCCAAATCATATATAATTCATATAGATTTTGAGATAGTAAAAAATAGGATTCTAAGAAAAAATGTGTGCTAAATTGGAACAACATGTCGCACATGATTTCCTGTAAATTGAGAAAATTTGAGACAAAATTAATAAAGTATGGAAACTGAGACTATGAAACTATTGAAAATTATTCTGAGTAAATTATGATTTTGAAAATTACATAAATTCCTATTTTTAGGCATTTTGGAAAATGATGATGGGTATTTTATCATTTTAGGATTTTACTAGTGTAAAACTTATGCTAGATTAAAGGGTTGAGTTGTCTAAATCAGTGAAATAATATGCAATAAATAACCATTGATTTGTTATATAATTCTACTTGATTTAAATTTCTAAAAATAGTAATAAATATGTGCAAATAGATACTTATCTAAAAAAAACCTATCATGGAAGATGTGAGTGTTAAAAATGGGTTACAAATAAGTCTGAGTGTCATCAAAATGATCCCTGAGTCAGACCCTTTCTTATATAGTAGTGACATACTTGGAAAGTAGTGCCATGTGGCTTTAGTGTCCTATAAATGGTGTTAGTTTCTTATGTGTATGATTGCTCCTAAATTATGGGAGCACCTATGCTTATGTTTCTAGGTTCTATTCCTATGCACACAAAATTTAGAACTATGTATTATGCTTGTAATAATTGATTTATCACGAAAACCCTAATCATCCTTGCTAGTATGGAATGAGATAAAAATGTGTGTTCATTAGTAAGATAGGTTGGACATCCTCAGTACCCCAATATGAATAGACTTTCCTACATACTAATACTCCAAGGAGGGATCAAGTCTAATGAAGTTCTCCCACATAGTGTTTGGGTCAAGTGCAAATTAATGATAGAATGATAGTGGTTTCTAATTCTATGGGTTTACTTGAGATTGGAAATCTTTGAAATCTAGGCTTAAGGAAGTTGTAGATGGTAGTATGTAGAAGTAGGGAAAATAGGGATTTATAACTTTGATTTTACTAAACTTGTTTCTTGTTTCAATAGGATTTGTGTATCTATTTTCCATCCAATGGATATAGGTCTAAGATTCTTGTATTTATAGTTTTATATAACTTGTGTGGATAATATAATGTGTTTAGGCTGACATTAAGAGGGTTAGACATTTGAAAATATATCTATTTGGGAGAGTTAAGGAAAGGGACACTAGTGCCATGTTGGGGAAACTAGTGCTATGTGGTTCTAGTGTCTTTAATGTGGAACTAGTGTCCATCTAGTATGCTACTATTAATAAAGCACCAAGATCTAGGAATGAAGGTTTGAGACTATGTTTTGAATGACTAGGGATAGTTGTGGTCTACAAAATGGTTATAAAAGTGTGATAAAGGATATAGAATAGGTATATGTCTAATATGGGAATATGTTATGTCAAGCAACACTCTTATAATACAAATACCACTTTTAGGTGATTGAATTTGACCCCCCCCCCCCCCCCTTTATGTTATAAATTTAATAATTCAAAATGACTAGTATAAAGTAAAAAGAAGTGTACTTGGACTTACATAAGAAGTGAAGCCTATGTAGTTGAGTTTGAGTATGTGAAGTTGGGTGTTTGTGTATGTGAAGCATGATCTAAAACATGACCTACAATGAAACATGCATAAATCACTCCTTAATTAAGACATGTCAAAATCAAAAGAATATGCTAAATAAAGGAACTAAGTAACACTGAGTAAAGAAATGGGAAAGAGGAAAGGAAAAAATATACCTTTTTGGGTATAGAAATAAATGTATGAACCTGGAGACAACTTATGTGTGTGCATGTACATAGTGATGAAATGATTAAATAGCTTGGAATGAGATGATATCTTGCTCAATACTTACGTATGGGTGGATCAAGAACTCAATCTAGTTTTGAATCTATCATTGACCACCCCTATTTGGTGAATCATGTAATGTGAATAGCTTGGATTAGAGTATAAATTCAACATGTCTAACCCTCTCATGTGGGCGGTGAAAGAACTCAAGTAGATTATGAATCCATCATTTCTCAACCATGTGTAGTAGATGCATCTAAAACTAAATTGTGCCAAGTGTTATAAATATGTAATTGGGCATATCTAATTGTGTATCTTGGCTCTGCAACCACTCATATACATTAGGTAGCTCTAGGCCACATAAGAATCCCAACCAACGCAAATGGACTAAGGCATAAAACTGATGACAACCTAAAATATGATGGCAAGTGTAGATAATGTAGATAATGACATGGAGTTCCTGTATTCCATCTAATCAACATGTGTATAGCAGATCATATGGAAACTATGTGCCATGCACATGCCCCTTATCTTATATCTAAGTATATTAATTCTATACGAAGTTGTAGTAAATATATATCTATATCTAAATTGAATGTGGGAGTGGTCATGTTATGCATGATGCCTCCAATATGAGAAACTAATATGAATATGAGTTTAAATGAGTATATTTTAGTAAAATTTAAACATTACTATCAAACTTGTAGCTATATCTATGCAAATTTATACTATACATGGTGTGTTCTTCCGGCTAATCTTATTTGTACTAAAATTGGCGCTACTAGACAATAGCACCATGTCTTGGACAATAGTAACATGTGGTGCTAGTGTCCCAATCTAGGTGATAATGTCTATCTAGTCTCAAATCGAAGTGACTAAACTACTTTTTGAGTGCCTATTTTTTCTTATGTCTTACTTGTGTCTAATTTCTTGAAATGAGGTTGTGTGCTGAAAATGATATGTTAATGAAATGTAGGAGATTTATCTATGATAAATCCTTGTGAATTCCCATTTTTTGAGGCTATTTTGTTGACAAATATAAGAACTATCCTCAAAATAAAATGGCTCTATAAAATGTGTTAACTAGAGCATATATGATAACTACATGAAAATACAATACAATCTACAAATATAACATCAGAATGTAAAAGAATTTAAACATGAGTATGTAGTGTAAGATGTATGTTGTATCTATTATTGCACAAGGGTGTAAATATATATGTAATCAATGTTTATAAAAAAAATCTAAGTCGCTATATAGGGGGATAGGGCATGATGTCCATCATGACACCCAAGTAGGAAGGGTAGATGCATAAGGTCCCTTATGGCATCAAAAATTGGTTTGTGTAACAAGAAAAGATAAGTGTGATGGTCATGATGCATATAATAAATCATTCATACAAAACATACAAGGCATGAAAAAATAGGCCAAGGGGCCAACACACGTATGGGCACATGCCACTAAATATGTGAAAGAAAACAAACAATGACATGTTCAAATGTCACATACACAACAAATAAGAAAGTTATCTTAGATATACATAGAAGGACATGTTAAAATGTATGCATACACAATCATAAAAGCACACACAAGATACATGGGTACATGTCCAAGGCATACATGAATAGATGTGGTGTAGATCTAAATAACAATGGCATATTCAAATTCCCTTGAATAGAAGAAGCATAAGAAACACAATCAAGTCTAAACTAGTAAATCTAGAAATGAAAGTATGTACGAATGTAGTACAAATATTTTTAAATGCTAGGATGTACTAAGTATAAATAGTGATAATGAAAAAAAATTTGAGTGTGAATAACAATTACAAATATCATGATATATCAATGCAAAAATTAGAATGTATAGAATTTAAGAATGTAAATTGATAATAGATACTTTGTATAAGATGACCCAAAGTGGGTGAATGTCTCAAATGAATAAACTTGGATTGGTGTATATGCCCATAGTGGGTAGATGATAGTAAGTATAGATTAGTGTACTGGACCTTAGTCATGTAGGCAATCTACAAGAACTCAACAAGAACAAATGAGGAATATATTTGTGACAAAACCAAATATACTAAGATAGCTAGCATATGTACTTTATTAAAAATAGAGGAAATGTTAACATAATAATTCATACATTCTATAAGTTTTGTGTTTTCTAAGTAATATTTGAATGTTTTTGTGTTTTTGGTATGCTATATTATTTTTTAATTTTTTGGATATAATCTATTTATAAGAAAATGAATGTAAACTATGTATAAGGAGCAAGACATAAAAAAGTATGTACAAGAGGATAGGAACCATACTAACTAATGAATGTCATGGAAGACTCACTATCACCTTAACCTATGTCAAATAAGGGAACTATGGTCATGCATTTTGTGTGAAAGGGTAATTGTGATCCCATAATCTATTGTGCAGAGTAATCTATGTTTGTGTCTACGTGCTATGAATTTGGGGCATTAACTGCAATACCCTATGAACTCTAGGGGTCTTAGGAACCCATATGGTAGAATAGGATGTAGGTGAAATAGGTGCCCTATGTTGAGAATTTTGAGAACCCAATAATATTTCTCTTGACATAAACTAAGTAGAGGAATGTCCTATAGAATATGTGACATATCTTAAATGAAGGGGTCTCTATAACAATGGTCTCCATGGGAGAGTAAGTGTGTGTGTCTAAATAATAGGATTTGACCTTGCCTATGATAGTGTCTCAACTAAAATATGTGATGTATGGATAGGAACTATACTTTTAGATGTAACTTATAACTGTACAATATATGGTAATGGTACTGGAACTATAATTGGTGACTATGTTGTAACTGCTTATGGGATAGTTTGAAGATACTCATATGACAGACCCTCAACTTTGAAAACTTGATATTCACATAAGTATTTTAGGCATCAGTGTATTATGGATGGTATGGCTCATAGTTGATATAACCATGGCCTACCTAATAGCATATCAAACATGCCTACACTAGGTACTACTATAAATTGAGTGACTACATGTGTTGGTCCAAACTATAATAAAATCATAATCTCCCAAATGGAGCTCTGAATGTGACCACTTAAACCACTAATAAATGTATATATTTGTAATATATCATGCTATGAGTACCCCAAATGTTTTAAAAGTGTCATGGTTTACATGTTAATTCTTCACCCATTATCAACCATAACACTCTGGATAGGATGATGATCTATGTATAATCGTATAAAGAGTGCATGTAAATCAATATCATCATCAACAATATCATACTCTAAGAATGTGATGAGTGGTCTAGGTATAAATTTAGTATGGTACATGCCAATAATTTATTGCAATAGATGTGCCTCCTATGTAACAATATGATATGAAGCTGGTGGTGGGTGTGTCTAGTATGTATAATGAACACCTAATGCACCCCCTGTCTCATTTGTTATGTGAATTAGAAATGGATCTAAGAATATATTTAGTTCCTTAACTTCTATTTTTTGTGCTTTCATTGCCTCTATGGGTGTGCCCACATCAATAATTTTAGCCTCAATCAAATCTTATATCTTGTGCTTTAGGCTTATGCATCTATTTATTGTATGACATAGTGTCCTGTGATACATGCAAGATACATTAGAATCATATTTATTTGAAAGGTGCCATGTCATATCATTTATTTAATGAGAGGTATAGATGTGAGATTACATTATAAGATCTGGTGTAAAATTTATGCTAGTAACTTTGGAAGGTTAGTGAAGATTCAACATTGAGTAGTAGATAAAACAAATCTATGATATGGCTTGGAAGCTGGGTTGGCTATGGCCTTTTGATCACTCTTGGTCTCAGTGGTACTTACCTTGTATGAATTTTTATTTCAAATTTTAATAATTTATTTTTATCCATTGGTATACTTGAGTTTTCCCATTGATAGGAGCTTAACCTTGAAACAACACCACCCCCGCCCCCCCCACCCAAAAAAAAAATAGAATTATATTATCTAAGTATGGTTTGGACTGTATGTAGGATACAATAATCCATTTTATAATGCAAGAAATTTTAATTCAATGTACTCAATTACACATAATTAGAACCAAAGGAGGTGATATGAGATAATTTATCCAATGCTAAATACTTATAAAAGATGTTACGATGAAGCAAGTTGCCTAAAAGGAAAACTATGGGGTTCAAGGTGTATCATATACAAGTACATGGATAAGCCTTGAGCACCATACATGATAATAATTATTTTTCATAGGATCATTTATAGGTCCTAAACCTTTGATATTTATCTCATTCCCCTCGTTAAATTTTAATTTTGCCTGAGGATGGTTAAATGGTTACTTCTTAAAGGAAACATAAAAGATAACTTTACACCCCCTATGTTATGTTTAGTTATAAAAGGCCTATGGGATGAGAACTAAGGTCTGATGTTATGATGAACTATCATTTATACTATCTAGGATTCTAATCATAAATTTATAAACCAACAAGATGATTAAGACATGCGTAGATTTATACAAGGATTCCATAACCATACAACAACAAAAATTATTGTCCATAAGAGAGTACAATTGTAGAGAATGAGTGAAAGTTGGAACATTATAGGTAACTGAATTGGTGCTACCCACCAAGGTTAAATATCCTCTTGTTTGGCTTAAGGATCATTGCACCATTGCCTTGTTCATCTTAAACTCACAAGTCACTCATTATTAAATTAAAGTATAACTAAATTAGACATACCCTTTAAAGCCTTAGAAATTAAAATGGTTCCATAAATATATAATCTCATGTTTTTTTCTATTTATTAAACATGAAATGCCTTGAAATTATTAAATATTAATGCTATATCTTCTGACCACCTCTATAGTTACCAAATAAGGTATAGTGGGCAGCTCATAGTTTTTGATTTATGTAAAATAGACCATGTTCCAAAATAGTCAATTTGTGTATAGTTAACAAGAAGAATGCATTGATATAAATAAAAGGTGTATTTCAGCCAAGCCTATATTATCATACCATTAGATTATTCAATAAACTGAATATCTCTAAGATGGTGTAGAGGACTCAGCCAGTACCTAACATGACACTATAGAATTGGTAAACTATTGTGAACCTTAATGGGATCAAGATGATTTATACATCTATTGTAACATCATTAACAAACTCCACATTACACCAACACACTTATTTCCTATATAATTCCAACCATGAGTCAACAAAGTGAAGTAATCTTTATATTAACAAGATAATCTAGCCATATACATGATCAACTTTCTTATTAATAATGTTAACGAAACTAGTTCTTGTCATTACTTAAAACAAGGATTTCATTTCAATGATAGACCACATTTTTGAAGTAAGAATCAATCACAAGGAAGCTACTTACTTATAAAAATGACATGAATTACAACATAAATAAAGTATAAAACAAATATGACATCATAAGACTTTCATCATAGACTTGTTATTATTACTCATGCTCATCCGTAAGTATCACACTAAAAATAAGAATTTCTAACCCTTCACCTATTAAATAAAATATAAAACTAAGTAAATAGTAATAACTTAAATAACATAATAATATCAAACATGCCATCAGGTAATGTAAACTCAAAATCATATACACTTCCGTCTAATATAAAAAAAGTTAATGCAGATTTTCAAACCTACCTTATTCACATAAACTACTACCAACAGGTGGATAAGTCACTAAAATATTATTATTAGCCACTTAAGGAAATCATTAATGTATATCCTAATATATAATGGGAATAATGGTCTACACATCACTCTACAAGTTAAGGAGATCATTTTAGAAGTTAAGTATAACCTTATAAAACTAACTGGGTAGCCTTCAATTTAGATACAAAATCTGAATTTTGTGAATTTCCAACAAGAGAAATATACATGTGTGTGTGTGTGTGTGTGTGTGTGTGTGTGTGTGTGTGTGTGTGTGTGTGTGTGTGTGTGTGTGTGTGTGTGTGTGTGTGTGATCACACACACACACACACACACACACACACACACACACACACACACACACACACACACACACACACACACACACACACACACACACACACACACACACACACACACACACACACACACACACACACACACACACACACACACACACACACACACAGTGAAGAATTTTGTAATCTATAAACAATATATTGATTACCATTAAGGGTATATACCTCATATGTAGTTGTATAAGTTTAGATTAAACCAAAATAAGAACTAGAGGGTTGAAATAAGTTTAATTGTTTATGTTTCCTTACCAATGTGTTTCTCATAATAGAAAAACAAGAAGCCAGTTGTATGTTACTTATTCTTACATAAAACTATTATACAAAACATGATAGGATTCATATGTGAAAGATATTAATCATAAACATGATTATCATACTGCATTTATCATGGTTCAAATATTACTAAGTACTAAATATAAGGATTCAATAAGACCTTACAATATTAATAACTAAAGTAGTAACTAGTAGATCATAACTATTGATTCAATTCATAAAGGTATAAAAATGATTTTAGATTCAACACCATATGTCAAAAATTACATAAACCCTTAACTCCACTTATATCATAAGCCATTTATAAAGAGGAAATAATAGCATATAATGATCACAACATGAAACTAATCAATATTAATAATTGTAACTAATTTACAACTACCCTTATTATGCATACAACAAAGAAACACTACTATGATTAATGTTAAAAGAAACATATGAAATAACTTATACCATAATGTTTACTAAGTTTTTTATGCATGTCATTGAGATCATCTAGAAGTATGAGAAAATTTTTATCATGACAAAATAATCCCTCCAAACTATCCCTTTGAGCCTAACCATCGGTGGCCCTTACCACCCAATACATTAGTTAGATGATGGGTTTATGCAAATGGTGATAGGAAGGGATTCAGAGTAAGTCATAAATCCTTAAGCAATTAGAGGACTCAACATAACAATAGAAATATGCAAATAGACAAGTGACCAATAGCTACGTCATCCAAAGATGAAATAGAATAAATTATGTGAGCAACATTACTACGAATTGGAAGTGAGGATAATCCATTTGTACGTACATTCAAAAGTCACAAATGGATCTATATAATAAATAAAATTCCACACAATCATTATTATCATACATGGAAATCTTTCAAGTGTATGCTTAGCCAATGGAATTCTTAAATACCAAATTGTACCTCATATATATAAGCCCAAAGTTATAAGCTTAGATATTTAAGTCAAGATAGGGGATTAATATTTTAATAACAACATAGATCAAAGAAAATATTTAATACATCAGTAACTAATGATATATCACAATGCATATATATAGCCAACATAATGTAAATAATCAACACATAAGCATTCAACATACACTTCACAAGAAATTAAAGTGCCAATACAAAGTCCATGGTTATTAAATATGCAACTAATGAATTTATGGACAACACGCAACATTTTACAATTGGTCTATTTTGACCATACATATCAAACCTTGACTTCCATCCATATCCATCTTTTCCAAAATAAATAATAATGAGTTCAAATAATAAATCAAATTTTGTATGATAAATAAAAGGTGAGGGAATTTGATATGACTATTTCTAGCTTCATCATGAGGTTCTATGTTCTCATCATGAACCCCAAATCATTTAATCAAGAGCTAATAAGCTACAATCAGACTGGTTAAAAAATTACATATAATAATTATTTATAAGCAATTACCTATAGCTCACCCACTTCTAATAATTAAAATTATATTAATTAAGGTCATACTTCAGGATTTAAAGATTATTGTTAGGGTTTTGCCCTAAATATTCAACTCAGGATTTCATCTAACTACAAGTCACAGCCCACAATAATCAAAGGCAAAAAAAAAGAGCCTCTAAATATAAAATAATTATCTTCTAAACAATTTGATCCCCTTTAAATTATTGTATAAAACCCTCAAAATTTTAAGAAAAAATCCACACACAATGGCTCAAACAAGCAAAGAAGGGTATGGCAACAAGATTTAACCAACATGACCCAAAATTATCCTTTTTAGATCAATAAGTAGTAGGGTAATAAATATTTATGTAAAGAAAAGGAGTAAAACAACCCCCAAGTATATTCAACCAAACCCTCATTAATTAATTAAAACCCATACAACATCTCAAGTAAGAATAATAGCATATGAAAACCCAATTTTTGTATACATAGGTTTAACAAAGTCACATAAATGTAGCATGATATAATAACCCTTCTAAGAGAGTAGAACAACAAAAAATCAAATAAATTATAGAAAACCCTAAATATTTTAAACAAAAATCCACATACAATTATCAAAATAAATATATTATTTGACTTACCTAATGATTACATGTTAAAAATCCACAAACTACACTAAGAGTGAATCATCCCTCTTTCCTCAATTTTGTAGAGCTAAAAGAATCCCAAAAGTGAAAAAATCCCCTTTGTATCTTTTCCCCATTCTCCTCTACCTTGATTTCCACTTGCATCCTATAAACCACCTCCAACCATCTACCCTCAACCATCATCCATCTTCACCATTCCTCATTGAATTCCATATTGAATACTGAGGAGAGATATTTTGACCCCAAACTCATCGATCTCTTCCCCTAATCATTTAAATGTGCCAATCATAAATAAAGATAAATACATAAAAATACAAAATTAATAAATAATTTAAAATCATATGCATGGGTTAAACCACATCTCATTCACTTAATCAACATAATAGTCCTCATGTAGGGGGGTTGTAGGGTCTAATAAAGCCCACAAACAAGTTCAAGTCACCATACTGAATGGTTAGACTAAGCTAGGGTCATGGGGTGGTTACTTTGATGTGAAAGAGAGAGAGACAAAGGATCAAAATTAGAGAGGTTATCTCAATTAAAATAGAACCAACTATCATTGAATTGAACATGTAATAATACAATCAACAATTTGACTAGAGGCACAAAAGATAATAAGACACAAAAACACAACACATAAAATGATACAATTGTCTAATGGATTATAACTAGAACTAAATTATTTATATACTTATCATAACTCATCTGATTGCTCAAGAATCACTTCATCTTCCCAATTTTCCAAATCTTGACCTAGCCTAACTCATGTCATGTTCTTGTAACCACTAAATATAACATCACCTGAATGATGAATAAACAATATGATACAAGATTATAATAAAAAATTAATTGAATTAATTAGTTCATATATCATCTGATGAAGTAATTAAAACATAACCATTTCCACCAACCTGTAGTGAAAATGTCATTATATCATATTCTATTATCATTGTCCTAGTCAGATAAAAGTAATCCAAAATAAACTATAAATGCTATAGTAATATTTAAATAGTCATTTAAATTATTGAATGGTAGGGTTGTAAAATCCTCCCCTCCTTAGAATGGAGCCATCTTAGTAACTATTCAAATATTTAGGAATAATGCTACCTAAAAAGATGTGCATCTTACCAAGTGGCACTTCTTTTGCTCAATGGGTCCTATTGAACCAAAAATTATAGTATATCTCTATTTCACAACTTGATGCTACAATGGTCTAGGATTCTCATAGATTTAAATTACATCCTTTCCTCTTATGTGACTTGTAAGTGTTTCTAATCTAATAAATGAGAGGTATCATACATGTATTTTCTTAATAAATAAAAATGAAATACATCATGGATTCTAGATAGAGGAGGAAGAGCCAACTGATAGGCAACATGACTAATATTCTCCATAATGTTGAAGGGCATATTAAAATATGGAACTATATTGGAAGTTTTTCCAAACTTTAGTATACTTTTTGGTTGTCTAAGATGCATAAAAACTTTATCATCTATGTTGAATTCATGTGATGTCCTCTTCTAGTTAACATAACTCTTTTGTTGGTCAGATGGAACTTTTAGATTTTGGAATACTAGCTCCATTTGTTTACCATATTCTACTAATATATCAAGGCCATAAAAAACCCTAATTTCCAATTTATCCCATCCAAGTGGGGTTTTGAATTTTTTTCCATATAGAGTTTCAAAAGGTGCCATTTTATTGCATAATGTTAGGAGTTATTGTAATAAACTTCAACCAAAAGGAGGTAATCTTACCATTTCATCTTCTTGTCCATAACATACTTTCACCTCATGTCTTCAACCACCTGGTTGAGTCTTTGTATTTAACCATCCATTTATGGGTGGTAGGAAGAATAAATTTAACAACATTCCAAATGTTGTGGTCAAAGTTCACGAGAACCTTGATGTAAATATATTATCTCAGTCTAAGATAATTACTTTGAGTATGTCATCTAGTCTAACCAGTTATTTTAAAAAACATTATATAAACATAGAAGCATCATCTGTTACATTTTCAGCAATGAAGTGGCCAAATTTGGTGGCTTTGTCTATCATTATAAGAATTGTATCATGCTTTCTACATGATTTAGGCAGCCCCATAATAAAATTGAGTAAGAATACAACCCACTTTCTTATTGAAATATCATGATGGTGAAAAACCCCTCTAGGGTGGAAATGTTCAACCTTAACATGCCAAAATTTTAAGCATCATACTACAAAATCAATGACATTGTGATTCTACTAGGCCAAAAATAAAGTCCTTTTAGCTCATGTGTCATCTTCATGATACCAGGATGAGCATAGTGAGCTGTTGTACACATTTATTTCAACACTAAATTTCACAAGTTGAACTTGACTTGGGCACAAAAATTCTATTTTTGTTCCTTACAAGGCCATCTTCTTCAATAGAGAAGTCAAAAAAATTCTTTGTTAAAGGCTCATTAGCCAAAATTTCTTTTACTTCTTGGCATAATTCACAATAAGTTGTTATTTCAGCACAAAACTTCAAAAAAAACCTTGTAGTACAAACAAGGTAGTAAGGTACATGTATTAGCTAAGCACATTAGTAACATAATTTTCCTTTCCCTTGACATAGATATGTCCATGTCAAAGTTATTTATAAATACTAGCCATCTTCACTGGCATGCTTTTAAATCATCTTAGGAAAAAATATTATAGGTTATAGTGATCAGATTTCACCTTGAAGGGATTTCCCAAAAGAAAATGTTTCCATTAATTTCGAGCATGGACAATGGAAAAAAGCTCCATGTCATGTGTGGTATAGTTCTTATCATGATCCTTGAGCTTACATGACTAATAATCCATAAATTTACCATCTTGAGTTAAAATACTTCCATAACCTTCCTTAGAAGCATCAACCCACACCTCAAAATTACCATTTGGCTTAGGAATAATAAGTATAGGTGTTATTATTAATAGCACTTTTAGCTTTGTGAAAGCCTCATCACATTGAGGCATCCACACAAATTTCTTTTCTTTGCACTACAAGGAAGTCATAAGATGGGCCATGCTAGAAATCATTTCCATAAACCATCAATAATAATGAGCCAAAGCCATGAAACTACACACTTCATGCATGTTAGTTGGATCAGGCTAGTATTGAATGGATTTTATATTTGCTAGGTTTACAACAATGCCATCTTTCGAAATGATATGTCACAAGTAGTGAATTTTGGATTCATAAAAATCACACTTTGAAAGTTTTCGATACATCTTATGTTGTCTTAGTCTTTGCAATACTAGGAGAAGTTGTTGATCATGCTCAACTTCATTTTTAGAGTAAATACAAATGTCATCAAGGAATACCAACACAAAACTATCCAAAAAGTCTTTGAATATGTTGTTCATTAGGTTCATAAATGTTGTTGGAGCATTAGTTATCCCAAACAATAATACCATGAACTCATAATTCCATTACTAAGTTTGAAAGGTTGTTTTAATAATATCTTCTTCTTTGATCCTTAGTTGATGTAGGCTAATCTTAAATAAATCTTTGAGAAGATTATTAGACCATTCATTTGATTAAATAAATCATCCATATTTGGCTAGGGATATCTGTTTTTGATAATTACTTTATTGAGTAGGTGATAATCATTACATAACCTTCAACATTCATCTTTCTTTTTGATAAAGACAACTGGAGAACCCCAAGGAGACACACTTGGTCGGATGCATCCACTGTCTAAAAGGTCTTGTAGCTACAACCTTAATTCATGCAGGTTAGCCATGTTTATGTAACAGGTAGCCTTAGATGCAGAGGAGATCCTAACTTAATATCAATTGTAAATTCAAATTCGTGCTTAGTAAAAACATCTATAAATTCACTTAGAATTGGGAAATTTGGGCAAATTATTTCTTTGTTTTCTAAGTAACTCTTGCATCTGGACTACATAAATTTTACATTAGTTTTTATCTACAAGGTTGAAAGTGTCTTTATTTTATCAATATTTTGAATACTTGTATTTCTATAAGCTTCCCAAGGTCATTAATGTAATACACCCTTTTACCAACATAATCAAACCTTGCTTGGTGTGCTTACATCCAATTCATTTTGAAAATGAGATCATATGACCCCAAAGGTGATAGGAATAGATTTATCTTGGTTTTGAAGACAACAAGATCAATCTTAGCTTATTCCAAGCATTCATGAATAGGCACCCTTTTGTAATTACTAAACTTGAGCTCCCAACTTTTTATTATCATTACAAGTTTAATCTTACATTTTTTTGTAACATTAGGAGATATAAAGTTATTGGTTAGACCTGAATTAACTAGAATAGATATAGGAAAACCATTAATAGTACCTATGGTTTCTATCAAGGTAGCCTATAAATCAACATTACAATTGTCTACAACTATGTATACCCTTTGGGTGGCTTATTATCCTAGTTTTAGCTTGGGGCAATCCTTTTTGTATTGGTTATCACATATTCCTAGCATAAAATAGCCCTAAACGGAGCTAATAGAATAATATTTTCACCTATGGCTAGTCCACATTGATTGTTTTGGGATTGTTCCTTCCTAAAAGACCATAATTTTGATGAAACTTACGACTTAAAGTTTCTATTCTAGTTGGAAAACTTGTCAAAATTCTTGTTATTTTCAGCAAATCTACAAATTTGGCCTAATTTTTTTATGTTTTGACATGAGAGAGAGATATTTTTTGTAATGTCCCCTTTTTAGCGTGATCTTGTTTTATGATGATTAGCCTATTATGTAACCTTCGTAGGCTGATAGGATGGATAGAGGGTCATGATGGATGCTTGGCTTGGCTTCGACTAGCAGAATTTTTCTAGTTGGCTTTTGTTCAGGCTCTTTCGGACATGTATTGAGGGAGATATTAATATTTGATTGATTTAATTAAATATTAATTATTTAGCATATTTTAATTATGTAATCCTAATTCTTAGTTACAAAACCCTAATTAGGGCAAGCACACTTTTTAAAAGATATAAGGGTTTCTTATTCAAGGGAGGCTATTATGATTAATTGATTATTGATATTGAAGACAAATTTTGCTAAGGATTTTTCTGAGAAGACTGAGCCAAGGGTTCCAGTATTCCATTTGCATTGGAGAATGTCCACTCTTCAGTGTGTACAATTCAGAGGTTGTGAGATATCAGCTGATTTATTGCTAGTTTGAGAGATAACTTCATACAGAAGTTATCACAGAGATTTCTAGGTATTTATTTCATTAGGTTTTGATTCAGTAATTGTCCAGATTAAGATCTTCCGTATTAGGCCATATTTCTTCAGATCAGGCATCCAGCATATAGGTTGCACTATATTCTATTTGCTTTTGTAAGGGATTGATACAGATCTGTGCAAATCCATACCAACCTGTAGTAGGTTAAATAGTGCCACGAGGAGCTTAGAGACCAACATCAGCATCTCAGAGACTGACATTAGCTGACTTCATACCAATGTTGATAGATAAGACCGATCGATAGGGACCGATGTCGGCAGTATATCGACCGATGATGGCAGTATAACTGACGTCAACAACTATGTTTTTTTACATAGAACCCGAGCCATACTAGATCCAGGGATTAATTTTAGATTTGCAAAAATATTAGGTTTTTGAAGACAATATTTATATTATTTTGTTGCATGACAGAGATTCGGTATTGTAATCATTTGAAACAAACAATAAGATATTAGACTAGCTAGTTAGGAGTTTATACTGCTATTTATTATTTATTTGAAATTATTTTACAAAAATCACATTCTTCTTTATTTCATGCAAAAACACAAAAAAATCAGAATACACACAAAAACAGTCAAAAAAATATTTAGTGCTAGAGTTCAGGGGAAACAGGGGTTTCTACATTTTTGGTCTTGGATTGTATCCTATTCAACTTGAAATCCTATCTCAATTTTTAACAAGACTTATCTTTCTTTTCAACCTGATAAGCTAATTCAATGGCAACTGCCAAGGTTCTCAAGTTTGTCATATTGACATCATGAATCAATATCTCTTTAGGCCTAAGCTTAAATTTGGTGATATCTATTATCTTATCATACATGTATTTCAAATAATGTAAAAAACTTAAGAAATTGTTTTCATATTCAAAAATAGTCATGATTTTTAGTAGTTGAAAATTAGTTATTTTTTATCCCTTATAGTTGGCATTCAGATACCTTTTCCAAAACTATTTTTTAAATATTGTCCAAGTCAGATGCATTGGCTAGTACCCCTATATTACACAAAAGTGACTCCACCACAAGATTTTAAGTCTAACCAGATGGCAAGATGCCACCCTTGCTTTCACATTTCACATCATGTTATGTAGATTAAAGTATTTATTTAGGTGAACCAGCCATGCATCAGCTACATCACTTGATTATTCACCAAAAAAGGTAGGTTGTGGATGTTTCTTTAGTTCCTTAATGATTGGGTCAACCATGGTCAAAGGAATTTCTTGGATTATCATTTCTTCTACCTAGCCTATCTCCAATATATGTACTTCTTCATGGGATACACCTTCAAGGTCATTTAGCCTACATTCCTAGATATTAATCTTATCTTGCAAAGCATTCAAGGCTATCAAGATATCACTAAGGACTTCCTCATGCTTGTTAGTTAAGTTTCCACGAAATGCACCAGCATTTAGAACATCATTATTACTATCAACATTATTAATGGGTAGTTCCTCTTGATTCTAAATGGGGTTAAAAGCATCATAACCCTTAATTTAGCCTCTACCTCTACCTCTAACTGGATTAACATTATTCTAGTTATTGTGGATATTCACACCATTTGACCTCATCCTAACCATATTATGAAGTTTTAAAATAATAACTCATCAGATTTTAGACTTAAAAGTGTTCATTCCCAAAGTTCCCTAGATTAGAACACTTCTATGATACCAAATGAAACAACCCAAAAAAAAATTAGAATTACATTATCATAGTAGGATTTGTAATATGTGTAGGGCCCAATACTCTACTTATTGATGCAAGCAATGTTCATTCAATGTACTAATGTATGCACAAATAAAAATGAAGGAGGTGATCCAAGATAATTTTTCTAGGGGTAAATACTTACAAAAGGTGATATGAGGAAGCAAATTTCCTAAAAGGAAAACTATAGGGTTTTGGTTGTATCATTAAATAAGTACATGGATATGTCCTAAGCACCATACACAACATTAATTATTCTACATATGACCATTTATATGCCATCAACCCTTGATAGGTATCTCATTCCCCTCAGTAGGTTTTGGTTCCATGGAAGGATGGTTAAATGCTTACTTCTTAAAGGAACCAAAAAATATAACTTTACACCCCCTATGTTACCATTCAATTATAATAGGTTTGATGCTATCATGAATTATTATGTATATTGGCAAAGATGTTAATCGTAAATGTATCAACCAACAAGATGATTAAAACACCTGCAAATTTATACAAGGATTACATAAGCATACAATAAAATTTATTATTGTCCATAAGAGAGTACAATCATATAAAATGAGTTAAAGCTAAAGTGTTATAGGCAACTAAATTGGTACTACCCACCAAGGGTAAATATCTTCCTCTTTATCTCAAGGATCATTGCACCATTACCTTGTTCATAGTAAACTCACAAGTCACCCATTATTAAATTTAAGTATAACTAGATTAGATGTACTACTTAAAGCCTTATAAATTAAAATGGTTCCATAATTATACAATCTCATATTGTTTTCCATTTACTAAACATGAAATGCCTCAATTTGATTAAAGAATAGTGTTACAGCTTTTGATAACCTCTATAATTACCAAATAAGGTATAGTCGTAATCTCATAGTTTTTTTTTTATGTAAAGGAAATCATGTTGACGAATAGTCAATGTGTGTATAATTAACAAGAAGAATGCATTGATATAAATAAAAGGTGTATTTCATCCAAACATGTATCTAAATACCATTAGATTATTCATTAAACCCATTATCTCTAAGATGGTGTAGAGGACTTAGCCAATACCTAACATGATGCCATAGAATTTTTAAACTATTGTACCCCTTAAGGGGTTGAAGATGATTTATATAGCTATGGTAACATTAATAAAAAACTTCACATTACACCAACCCACTTATTTATTATATACTTCTAGCCATGATTCAATAACATGCAACTAGCTTTATATTACCAAGATAATTTCAACCATATACATTATTAGCTTAGTTATTAATAATGTTAAGTTAACTAGTTCTTGTCATTACATAAAATATGTATTTCATTTCAATGATAAACCAAATTTTTTTAAGTAACAATCAATCATAAGGAAGGTACTTACTTCTAAAAATGATACTAATTACAAGATAAACAAATTTTGAAAGAAATATGATCATCATAAGACTTTCCTCATGTACTTGGTATTATTACTCATGTTCATCTATAAGTATCACATTGGAAATAAGAATTTTTAGCCCTTCACTTATTAAATAAATTCTAAAACTAAGCCCATACTAATGACTTCAATAACATAAAAAGATAGATCATACCACCAAGTAATATAAACTTAATATCATATACACTTTGAACCAATATAAAGGAAGCTATTGTAGATATTTAAACTTGCCTTATTCACATAAACTACTAACAATAAGTGGATAAATCGCTAACATTTTATTAGCCACTTATGGAAATCATTAATGTCTATCCTACTACATAATTGGCATAACATTCTACACATCACTATATAGGTTAAGGAGATCCTTTTAGAAGTTAAATATAACCTTATAACAATAACTAGGTAGCCTTCAATCTAGATACAAACATTGAATTTTATGCATTTCCAACAAGAGAAATAGATATGGAAAATTAAGAAAAATGTAATCTATCAATAGTATACTACTTACCAATAAAGGTACATACCTCATATGCAGCCGTACAAGTTTAGAGTAAATAAAAACAATAACTAGAGGGGTTTCAAGGAGTTTAATTCTTTATGCTTCCTTACTAATGTCTTTCTCATAATAGAATAACAAGAATTCAATTTTACCTTACTACTTATTACAAATAACTATTATATGAAACATGATAGGATGCATATGTAAAATATCTTAATCATAAATAGAATTCTCAAACTACATTTATCATGGTTCAAATATTAATAAATACTAAATATAAGGATTCAATAAGAACTTACAATCCAAATAACAAGTATTAACCAATAGATCATAATTGGTGATTCAATTCAGAAATGTCTAAAAAGGATTTCAGCTTTAAGACCTTATGTCAAGCATTTCATGAAACCTTAACTCCACTTATATCATAAGCCATTAATAGAGAGGAAATATTTATCATACAATGATTACAAGGTAAAACTAATCAATATTAATAACTATAATTGATTTACAAATATCCTTAGTATGCATACAACGTAGAAACACTACTACTATTAATGATAAAAGAAACATACAAAATAGCTTATACCATAATGTTTATCAAGTTTGTTATGCCTATCCTCAAGATTATTCAAGAGTATGATCAAAATACAATCATGACAAATAAAACACTCCCAACCATCCCTATGAGCCCAACCATCAATGGCCCTTACCACCCCATCCATCAATTAAATGGAGGGGTTTGGCAACTGGTGATAGGAAGGGATTTTGAGCAAGTTAGGGTTCCTGAAGCCATTATATGACTCAACACAAAAACATAAATATACAAACATACAAGTTACCAAAAGTTACATCATCTAAAGGTGAAATAGAATAAATTATGTAAATGACATTAATATGAATTAGATGTGGGGATAATTCATTTTAAGGAAAGTTTGAAAGTCATAGAAATATATTTATATACTAAATCCAAGTCCATCACAATCATTATTTCCAAGCTTGGAAATATTCCAAATGCAAGTTTAGTTATTGGACTTATTGAATACCAACCCATGATTCATGCAAATAAGCTCATAGTTATAATCTCAAATATTTAAGTCAAGACACAGGATTAATATTCCAATAACAATAGAGATCAGACAAAATATTTAATACATCACTAATTAACGATATAACACAATGTGAATACATAACTAGAATAATATAAACAATCAACACATAATTAGTAAACATCTACTTCACAATAAATCAAAGTGTTAATAATAAGCCACAATTAATAAAAATTCAATTGTTGAATTTAAAGATAACAAGCAACATTTTAGAATGGGTCAATTTTGCCCATACATATCAAATCCTAACTTCCATCCTTAACCATATTTTCTAAAATAAATAATTTTCAAATAATAAATCAATGTTTCCATGACAAACAAAAGGTGAGGGAATTTGATATGATGATTTATGGGTTCATCATGAGGTCTTATGATGTCATCATGAACCCCAAATCATTTAATCCAAAGTCAATAAGTTATAATCAAACTAGTTATAAAATAAAATATAATAATTATTTATAGATGACTACCTATAGCTCACCCACTTCCAATAATTAAAATTATATTAATTAAGGTCTTACTTTAGGATTTAAAGATTATTGCTAGGGCTTCAACCTAAATAGTCAACTTAGGGTTTCATCTAACTACAAGTCGTCACCCAAAAGAATCTAATTAAAAAATAATACAACTATTTAATATAAAATAATCATCTTCTAAACAATTTGATCCCCTCTAAATAATTTTAGAAAACCCTCAAGATTTTAAGTAAAAATCCACACACAAGGGCTCAAACAAACAAATAAGGGTATGGCAATAAGATTTAACCATCATGACCTAAAATTATCCATTTTATAATAATAGTAATCAATATAGTAATAAATATTTTAGGCAAATAAAATGAAAAAAAATATCCCCATGTTGATTCAACCAAACCCTCACTAATCAATTAAAACCCATACAACTTCTGAATTAGGGTATGATGACCCAATTTATGTATCCAAAAGTTTAACAAAGTCACAAAAATGTAGCAGGATATAATAATATTCTAGGGGAGAGGAACAACAAAAATGAACTACATTATAGAAAACCCTCAAGATTTTAAATAGAAATCCACATGAAACTAGAAACATAAATATATTTTTTGACTTACCTGATGATTATAGGTTAAAAAAAAACAAGTTACACTAAGAGTGAACCAACCATATTTCCTCAGTAATACACAACCAAAATAATCCTAAAATCCAAAATGTACCATTCATATCTTTCCCCATTCTCCTCTACCTTTTTTTTCCACCCGCATCTTCTCACCCACCACTAACCATTTACCCAAATCCAACATCCATCTCCCCTATTCCTTATTCAGTTCCACATTGAATGTTGAGGATAAATATTTTCCCCCCAAACTCATCGACCTCTTCCCTAGGTTATTCAAATGTGCCAATCATAATTAAATATAAATCTTGAAAAATATAAAATAAATAAACAATTTAAATCCAAATACACAAGTTGAGCCACATCTTATTCAATAAATTGACACAATATACCTCATAGGGAGGGGGTTTTGTAGTTTAAGCAAACCCATAAACAAGTCCTAGACACCATGTTGAATAGTTAGACAAAGGTAAGGTCATGGGGTGGTAAGTTCATAGTGAGATAGAGAGATAAAGGGTGGGAAGTAACAAGGTTAAGTAAATTAAAATACAACCAACTATCATTAAATTGAACACATAATAATACAATCAAACATTCGACTAGAGGCATAAAAGAAAACAAGACACAAAAACATAACATGAAAAATGACATAATTGTCCAATAGATTAGAGTTGAAACTAAAGTATATATCCCTGTTAGAACTTATTCGACTACTCAAAAATCACTTCATCTTCTTAGTTGTTTAAATCATAACCCAACCTAGCTCATGTTAGGTACTTATAACCACTGAATATAACATCAGTAACACCTAAATGGTGAATAACCAATATGATATAAAAATCTAATAAAACATTAATTACATCACTTAGTTTATCTATGATATAATACAGTATTTAAAACACAATCATGACCATCAACTTGAAGTCAAAATTTCATTATATCAAAGTCCATCATTGTTGTACTAGTCAGATAAAAGTAATACAAGATTATATATACATACTTTAATAATATTTAAATAGTCATTTAAAGTATTGAATGGTGGGGTCATAACAACTCTCTCTCCTTCTTTGAATGTGTGGAAATTTTTTCTAAATTTAGGAAGTTTCTTGAACAAGGTAGCTTCATGTAGTGTTAGTAAAAGACTTTGTTTAGATCTCCTAGAGCTCTTTGTCTAAAATACTATATTATCCAAATAAAAGTCAAAAGTCAAATGAGCCTATCATAGAGCTCTTTGTCTACCATTGGGATAGTCAATTTGGATAATATAGTATTGTATTGTAATATAAAATCTGTGATAGGCCCATTTGACTTTTATTTCAATTATACCACTTGTGTATATGATATTGTATCATTAATATTGATGGAAAAATGTGTTAAGAATATGTTGGAAAAAGGATTGAATGATGTGATAGATTTATTTGGTAAATATTAAAACCATTGTAGGGCATAATATTTTAAAATGCATGGAAACAAATTTATGAGAAGTTTATACTTTGAAACTTAGACCAAATATAATGCATGAAAATCTCTTAGATGATGCTCTGGGTCACCCTTGCCATCCAATAATGTAAGCTTGGGTAACCTAAAACTAGATGCCAATGGAGTTGCTTCTATATGATGTGCCAAAGGTGTATGTAAGAGAATATTAGAATCAAAGGCATGTGATGTCCTAGTGGCTCCCTTCTTGATATGTAATAGCTTATTCTAAAGAGTGTGAATCCCATTCATAAGGAATTATACATATGGAGTGGAGGAAATAGCCACAAAAGGTGTAGTTTTCACTGAAGGTTATTGAAGGTTACTGAAGGGATTGTAAAATTTTAGGTTGTGCTAGCTGAGTTGGCAGAGTTGGCCCCACTGTAGGTGTACCAAGATTATTAACTGGGGGAGTTGAAGATTGGATATTATTTTGGATTTCTTCTTGAATAATAGTGATGAAGTCATCTTATATATGCATATGTTTAGACACAACATATTGTAATTATTATTTATTATTATCATAAAATTTGATGTTAAATTTTACTATTGTAATTTGGAAAGTCAAAAAATAAGATTTGTATATTTGTAATGTTCAAAGAAAATTAATCTAAGAAAGATTTAAAAAAGAACTATGGAATCAAATCTAATATTTTGGAACTTAAAACTGGGTATAAATAGAAAAAAGGATCCAAACCATAAGAGTGTCTAGGGTTAAGGCTTTTTGAATTAGGATTGTTTAAAAAAATTAAATTATATTTAAATAAATAAAACCCTAATGTAAGATTGCTTTAAGGATCTAGGTTATGCCCAAAAAAAATAGAAGTATGTAACCCTTATTTAGTGAAAAAATATTTAGATAATGTAAACTAGAGTTTTAGACAATATTCAAAGTTAGTCGGGTTCACCAAATATTTTAACCTTTAAAGGTTTTAATAGTGTAAATATATGTTAGATTAAAGGGATGACTTGTCTAGATTAGTGAAATAATATGAAATAAATAATGACTAATTTGTTAAAAAAAATTAATTTCTTTGACTTTATAAAAATTATTAATAAATATGTACAAATAGAGACTTATCTAGAAAACACCTATTATGAAATATCTAAGTTCTAAAAATTGGGTTAAGGAAAGGTCTAAGTGTCATATATAGGATCATTGAGTCAAATCCATTCCTATATAGTAGCACCACCCTTAGATATTAGTGTTATGTGGCTCTAGTGTCATGAAAATGATACTAGTGTCCTCTATGTAGGACTGCTCCTAAATTCTAAGAACACTTTCTCCTATGTTTCTTGATTCTGTTCTTTTACACACAAAATATAGAACTCTATATTATGTCTGTAAGAGATAATTTATCATGCAAACCATAATAATCCTTAAAAGGATGGCATGAGCTAAAAATGTTTGTTTATTATTAGGATATGATGGACATCCTCAACACCCCATTGTGAAGAGAGTCACCTACATACCAATATTCCAAGGAGGGATTAAACCTGATGTAGTTTTCCAACCTAGTGCTTAGTGCAAGTGCAATTTAATGCTAGAATGATAGTGGTATTGAATGCCTTGAGTGTGATTGAGATTGAAAATCTTTTAAATCAAGGCTAACAATAGCTATATATCGTAGTATCTAGAAGTATCTATAAGTAAGGCAAAATAGGGATTTGTAACCTTGATTTTGCTCCACTTATTTCTTTCTTAAATAATATTTTTGCGTCTATTTTCCATCTAGTGGATATAAGTTTAAGAGTCTTGAATTTATAGTGTTTTGTAGCTTGTGAAAATAATAAAATATGCTTAGGACAAACTTAAGAGGGTTACACATTTGAAAATGTATCCATTTGATGGAGTTAGAGAAAGAGACACTAGCACCTTTTTGGGGACACTAGTGACATGTGGCTCTAGTGTCCTTAATGTGGTACTAGTGTCTAGCTGGCAAGCTTCTAGGCACAAAGGGCCATGATTAAGGAATGAAGGTTTGAGACTATTTTTTGGATGACTAGGATAGTTGTGGTCCACACAATGGTTGGAAAAGTGTGATTAAGGATCTAGAATAGGTTTGGGGATAAGATAGGAATAGGTTGTCTCAAGAAACACTCTTAACATCCAAATACTACTTGTAGGTGATTACAATGGGAGGACACTAGAGTGTTAATCTCTTGTCCAATGTGGCACTCCTATCTAAAGTGAACTTATATGTACTTTATGATCTTTAAATTATGTAAACTATGTGATCATTCTTAAATATTTTTTGTATATTTATTTAAGAGGCTTAGTATCTAGGATAAATGTTTAATAATGCCCCCTCTTTTGAGGTGATTCATTGATCCTACTGAAGAACTAAACTCAAAATAAAATGTTTTGTAGTAAGTTGTTGTGATGTAAAAATGTGAATATGAGTAATAATGACAACATTAAAAATGTAATACATCATCATGTATGTAAACTAAGAATAGTAATAATGTAATATTCATGTGGAAATAAGCATTCAAATTAAGTATGTCTCTATAAATGTGACAATGAGTCACATAGATAATTGATCAATTGAGTATATAATGTTGAATATAACTACTTAAGGAGGAATACGTGATATCCATCATGGCATTAAAAGCATTGGATGGATGCATGATTTATACCATGCAATAAAAATCTAAAAAAATAAATTATCATTGTGTCATGGCCATGATGCACACAATCAAAGAGTACACACACAACACAAAAACACATAATAGAATACAAATGGTCCACATATAATGAAAATGTTTAAATGTCAGTCACACACATATAAAGAAGAAATGGAACCTTAAATCCACATAAAATGACATGTTCAAATTTATACACACATATCATAAATACATGTTCAAACATCCTCACATGCATATAATCAAAGACATGAAGGCCTAGAACTACTCAAAAATGGCATATTCAAATATACTCAAAGAAAACATAGAATGCATATAATAGATAAAGCTTGGAAGGAAATATGAAAAGCATTCATGATTAATTTTATCAACAAAATGTAAGTTATAACCTAATGTAACCTAAGTGTATTTTTCAATTAAAATAGATAGTGGTATATTATAATACTAGTGAGTGAGCAATATTGAAAGATGCAATTATATATAAATATATGAGATGTGAG
This sequence comes from Torreya grandis, assembly GCA_037957365.1. Taxonomy (NCBI): domain Eukaryota; kingdom Viridiplantae; phylum Streptophyta; class Pinopsida; order Cupressales; family Taxaceae; genus Torreya; species Torreya grandis. Next base: position 166,364 of record JARHVA010004052.1, on the reverse strand, counting down.
TAAGATAATGTGGGTAACAAAGGATAAAACCTACATATAATATAACTCCAATGACCTAATTAATGAATGTACATGTTTTATAAATCTTGTGTGTAGTTCAAAATTGAGTGGTGATAGTATGACTTCATTGGATAACAACAAGGTGAGGGACACTAGAGTAGTGTGCACCTATCCACTGTAATGCTCATATCCAAATGTAGTTTTTTAGTATGTAGTACTTAAATTAACTATAATAGAATATGGTATTAATATTTTATGTAATCTATAATCACTCATCTATACTGGTGAAGCACACATGATACAAAATTGGCTAAAAAAATAAGGAATATTGTGCATAATTGAAGTGGTGTATGAAAAAGTACATATGCACATGCATTGGTCCAGATTGTGTTATTTTATAGAATAATTTAGTGTTTTTGTACTATTTAAACACATATTAATGCAAAGAATATGTACAAAAATGAAAAGAGAGATGTTCATTGATGGGTCCTATAAGGGACTGACAATTAATAAGCTCAGTTTCAAGAAAAGGAATTGTAACCTCTCATGAGGGGAAATGCATATTTTTTTGGTGATTTCACTAGTATCAATAAATAATTTAAGTATGGAATACCAACCATGCTATAATTATTACTAGAATACTAATAATATGTAGTATATTCATTTGATCATGATGAAGTATGCGGCATTTTTAACCCATCTTAAAGTATGTGAATGAAGTTATGGTATCTTATGTGAAACACCTTTAATTATCTATAACATCAGTCAAGGATGTGTATAAGTAGAAATTGGTTCCCAAGAATCTATGAAATATATTTTCTAAAAGGGCCTTATCTAGGATAGGTCTCTTTGGAAGTGTATATATTTGTTGTGAAAATATTTGAGTAGGTTTCAAAGTCTTAGGTGGCTCAATTGAAGGATTGTTTTTTGGTAAATAGATATTTATGTGATAGAGGGTACTCATAAGGGACACCCAAAATTATAATGACATTATTAATATATATGTTTTCTAAGAATCTATGGACTATAGAAGAAACTATATGAATCTTTTAAATCCAAGGGTTTCTCAATAATATATGAAAGACCCCTACACTGGGTAGTATTATGAATATGGTATCTAAATGTATAGGACTAACTTATAATGGAAATTTAATATCACTGATGGAGTTCTAAATGTGAAATTTGAATATTTTTATGAACATGGTGGTGGGGTTAATATATTGATATGTGTATCTTAGATGATAAATAAGTGTGGTTATACACATACTCAAACTCAAACTGTTATTAACCATAACACTCTAAATAGTCTAGTGATTAATATGAGACCAAATAAACTAAGAGTGTAAATATAAATCATCATTGACTATTTCATGTTTTATAAATGTGATGAGTTTCCTAGATGTCAATAAATTATGCTAAGCACATATGGTACCATTCAAAGGGTGTTGTTCCCTAGAACAAGAATGATAATAAATTAGGGGAGGGTGTGTAGTATATGTATAGTACATGCCTATGGTATATTTTATCTCATTATTTTTTTTCTTAGTAAAATGATCACTTAATATTTTCACTAATTTAATTTAAATTTATCATATTGATGTATTCTTTTGGTGTTCCCACATCAATGATGTTGGTATCTATTAAATCCTTAATCTTATGTATAAAAAAGATGCATATATTAGTAGTATGTCCTGGTTCCCTATGATAATAAAAAAAGGCATTGCATCCAAAACCTTTTGGAATATTTTGATTCACATAAACCTATTTAATGAGAGGGAGAGATATTAAATTTATTTAAAATAGTGTTTAAAGAACCTTTAGTGGATCTTATCATAGATTATTAAACTATCTACTTAGAGGACATGATAAGATGATACACAGATTAGGATACAAAACTACATGGAATATTGATTTTTAACCATTCTTATTATTGGTTGGACTTACCTTATATTTTGGTTTTCTTTAATTCTTTTTACTATAATCTAAAATGTTTGTACACATAAGCTTGTTCATTTCTAGTAAGTTAACTTCTCTTTCCTTTACTATATGGCAAAAATATAAATGAGAAAAACTTCTTGAAAATAAAGGATTCATACAAGGATGGAATGAAAAATTTATTGAAGACATCTTATAATTATCTATCTACCATAAGATTTGTGTTTTTGTATAACATTGCCTTGTATCTTAAAATAAGCCTATGATAGGCCCAGTAGATTTCTACTTGAGTAGAGAAATATGACAATAGGAATTATTTTCACTGATATAGATTGATAATTTTAATAGAAGTAAATTGATGAATTTATTAAATGAATATAATTATTGGTGTGATATCATAGAAATGTTTTAATTCATATTCCTTAAGGCTTCTTAAGAATAACTAAGTCAATAATCTATCATTGGACAAATAGTTTAAACATGTTATGTGAAATACATTGAGATGTTATTCAATGTTACCCTTTCCATCATATAGTGTAATCTTTAATGAAAAAAACTCTTTAGGTATAGGATATATTAATATATGTTATGAAAATGGAGTGTGTAGTGAAACATGATAATCAAGTGCCTGATTAGGTTTTGAAACACCTTTCTCTAAATGTAGCACCTTAATTTGTAGAGATTGAATCTATACCCTAAGGGATTGTACATCTAAAGAAGAGAAATGTGTGATAAAAAAGTGATGTTACCAATTTCAAAATAATCCATTTAAACTATTGAAAAAAATGTGTATCCAATGGAGTAGTAGGGTTATAAGTTTCATATGATTGTCTATCAGATGATCTCTTGAGTTCCTTTGTAACAATTTTGATAAAATCATCTTACATATTTATATATTTTTAGATAAACCCTTATAATTATTTCTTATGTATTTCATAAAATCTATTGTATTATTCTACCATTATTGATTGATTAACTAAAATATGTAGATATTAAACTTGGTAAAAATTTGGTGTAACACTATGGTTAAATTAGGAAAAAAAAATTCTTAACTTATATCTTAAAAAAATTAAAATGACAGAATATTTTGAGTGTTATAAAATTTTACAAATATATAAATCCTACAACATCAATTGGTAATAACAAAAAAAAGGATAAAAACTCTAGAAACATATATGGTTAGGGATTGTCAACATTCCAACAATAATGGGTTTACCTATATGTTTTATCAAATTTAGGATTAAAATATCCTTGATGACAAAATAATGTGTAAAATCAAAGGGAATAATATAAAAGCATCACTTATTTATAAATATTCAATTCTATATACATACTAAAATATAAAAGTACAATATTTAATAAAGACTTAGCTAGAAAATAGTACTACAAGAGGAATTGGAGGCTAAGACTCATTGTGTAGGTAGATATGGTGTTTTTAAATAAGAGTCAATAGCCAAATATAGGCCTATAAAAAATGGATATTCGTAAGGAACTATAATATTGGTTCTCATGTATACTCTATAAGTGTTCTTATCCACTTAAAGTGAGTGAAATCAACATTTTGGGTTCTTTGTTCCTTCATTTACAAAGCTTGTATCTAGTGTGGGAACTTGTGATCACTTTCATAGACCACTATGTGACTGATTTTTCTTTAAAAACTAGATATTTGACATGTGAATTCCAATGCAAATCAATGGGGAAAAAAGGTTCATTATTTGAAACTAGGAGATACCTCAACACCCCATGTGTTGAAGAGGGATCAAACTTCATGTAGTTATCCCATGATATAATATTGTGTAAATAATGAATTAAATATTATAGATGTTAGTGAAATAATGATGTGATTAAGTTCCTTAACCATGAATTTTGACACATAATATGTATTCAAACATGAGGTCTAGGTTACTAGGGATGTATTCAATCACAATTGGGAGAAATACAATTTTTTCTCTCAATGTGAAATTATGATTCTGACACTTTTAAATGTGGAAGCCAATCATGTGAAAAATAGTTTCAAATGTGTTTATATAGTCATAGCCCTTAATTTTTTTAATGGGGTTTACTAAGGATGTATTCCAAACATTCCATAACTTTTGATTTTTTAAATTAGTTGTTATTTAGTGGGAAGCCCTGAGAGGGAGAAAAGACAATATTCTGTTGCACTATAGTCCCATAGGGTGAAATATTAAAATGGTTGATTAGATCATGTTTAGTGTTAGGAATGTCCTAAAATACTCATATATGTAATAGGAATAGAGAGGATTAAATTACAAGGGTCATTTATTAGCTTATAACAGTGTGTAACGTAGTTGAAACTGATAAAAATGAGCCCTTAGATAGGTCTAAAGATAAGTGTGTAAAATATTAATCAAACTTCATGGTTATATCTTATATGTTAATTTATGAGTCTATACTTAGTAGCATGCAAGGTCAAGAGATAAACAACTTTCAAAAATTTATCTACCTTCCTCATAGCCCTACCTTTTATAGACGTTGAGCCTTGTAATTATGATAATAGATAGATCAAATCAATATGTATTATATCATGTTAGTCCTCATCATAAATGCATTTGTGTCTTACATGCCACTATTTCATGATAATAAGTCCATGTGGTAATAATTTTCCACTTCATCCCATTTTATTTGAGTTATTTATAAGGTTATGTGCCTTGTTGTTTGATCCATATTATACATGTTTCTTCCTTCTACATGTTTTTCATTCTTTCCTCTACATATAATATATTAGGCCATTTTTATTACCACTTTGTACTATCTACGTGCATCTAATTTTTTTTAATTCCAAAGTTCAATTTTTTTGATGTGTTTAGCCCTTTGGTGGCCATTTGTACCATTGTTTCCTATGTACATGCACATTTCCATTCACACATCAAAACATGGTGTTGTGGTAGTGTAGGTTTAGTTAGGATACTCCTCCATCACAAGGATCTAATGATATTAAAATTATGTCATGATATGTTAGTGTTTCTAGTAAGTGTTTCAATCAATGCAATAATGTATGAATGATTTCAATTTTGAATAAATCAATTAATTACCCTTATTTTTTTAGACATATTGACAACTAATTTTTCTTTAAAGGCTATGTACCTTACACATTTTTCAATTGTTTTCATATAATGGTTTTTTTATCGATGAAATATTAACCCCAATTAACTATTTTGTATGTGTTTTAGTTTCAAACACATTTATTACATTGTATGTAAAATAAGGTAGCATACTCAAGCCATGTCAAATATTTAAAATAATGACAAAAACTAATGTTGTAACCTAGGTTACAGTGATGGAATCATGATAGATTTTTTTAATTTAAGAAATGGTATTATAATAAATGATGTTCTTTTTGTGATTCATTAATTGGTTAAGTGCACACATTTGGGGGACAAAAAAGGGCCTACCCATGGACATTATTTTTCTAAAATTTTAGAAATTTGAAATTCTACAGATAATTAGAGATGGATACACTCAAAATTTGAAGATGGCATAACAACATGAATTGTATAATTTTCAGTCTAGTTTCCAAAAAATTATGTTTTTTTTATAAAATTGTTAAGTATAAATAGGTCAAACATCTAATATTTGAAGAGGACATCCTATTTTTTTAAATAAAACATAGTAGATAGATGGTTGTGGGGCCCACCATTTTTTGAGCATCATTAAATATTGTTAGAAACCCTTTGGTGAATATTTAGATAATATATTATAGTGTGTTATGAACTCTTTTTTTTTTTTGATGAATATATTTTTATTAATTTTAAAATCAATCAGATCCTAAAAAATGATTAAAAAATGGATAGTCAGTTGTTCGGCCCACCCTAACTACCTCAAAAAAATGAAAATTTAATTTTTTTTGAATGTGTGTAGAATTAGGCCTAGTTTGTTGCCATATATATATTTTTTGCCCTTGGATCAATAAAAAACAAATTATATAAACATGAATAGGCATGTATGGGTACATCATGTAGTGGCCTAAAAAAGGTGTTGTTAGAAATAAATATGGTTTGAACCCTTAAAATAACCCAAAAATTATAAAAATCATACATTTAGAAAGAGGACAATGTGTTCGTCATAATGGTAATATTTTTTTTGAATTTTGATGTTGAAATCCATAGCTTATTTGGTGATTGAAGTTTAAATTTGTTGGTTTTTCCTAAAACTCTTGGTCTCGGCTATAGAAGCATAGTCCAAAGCCTTTGGCTCAAAAATCCAAGATACTTCTGAGCCTAAAGGATCAATTTTAAGTTCAAATTCAAATAATGTGCACACATTATAAAACACAATACACAATGTGTACACATTATATAACACATATGAATTACTTTTAAATAACACAAAATAAAAAAAATTTGTATTTGTTATAGGGGAAAGATCCCATTAGTCCTGCTTCCTTATAGAGGAAATGTCAAATTTTATGTTTATTATAGGGGAAATGTCCCATTAGCTTTAGATAGTGAAATAAGGTGCCATAACATTGGATTAGACTTTGAAATTTTTACCCATTTCAATTTGTCATCTTAACTACTTATAACTAAGGTTTCAAGGTCTAACACATTATGCATTTTACAATATAATTGATTTTATCATGAGAGGTCATAAAATTCATTTTTTAAAACCTATGATCAAAAATAAACCTTTAGAGTACCAATCGCTATGTATTAGAGTATAAATACTTGACTTTGACTTGTCAAGATGTGATTGGTTACTTTTAATTTTATAGAATAAATTTTTAACAAGAATTAGATATTACATGTTTAGCTTTTGGTGTACTTCAATATTTATATACACCAATATGTTTCATGAATAGAACACTTGTTAACAAAATATTTGTTTGATAATTGAAACATGCACAACTATTGGGACCTTTCCCTAGTAGGTCAAGGATATAACTTACTACCTTACTTGCCTAAAATCCTACTTGCCCTTAAATTTTGTGTTTCTTATTGATATTATCCTACTTGCCTAAAATCCTATCTTACCCTTTTTTTATTTCTTTGATATCTTTGACTAGACCCCTTTATTATAAATTTTGAACTAGTTTGTTTAAGTAGCAAACCTGTTCAATTCGACTAAGTAGTATAGATAATCTTGTGTAAGTAGAATTAAGAATTGAGCACGTGGTGTAATAGTGCATCTCTTGGATATCTATTTCAAGAATGATATCTATTGGAGACCAATACTTGTGATACATGCCATGGATTATCCCAAAGATATTCCTAAAATGTGTTGAATAAAGTCCCTTAAGTTTCTTACAAGGTCACTTAGTGCATCTAATTCAATAGGTGAATTTGAGGTCCTAATTGAAAGTCTAAAAAAGGTTTGTTATTATTATAATTATTCACTTGATTCCCCTATTGTATTAAAATATATTATTCAATTTTTTCTTAAAATTAATATCTCTTGTGAAAATATGGTTAATCCTCCATTTTGTGCACCTCCTTCATCTACCCTTCCATCACACATGGGACAACCATAAACCACTCCATCCATTCCCACATCATCTAAAGAGTGTGTTTTTGACATGGGACTAGTCCTAGCCTCACCATGGATGATACAATTACAATCTCAAAAATAATCTAGACAGCACTTGGTGCTTATCAATACTATAGAGTTATATACCTTACTATGTAATTGGGATGGTAAGTTACAAAATTAGAATGATGGGTACAAGGTATGCACATGTTTTTATTAAATATTTTGGCTATGTTAGGTATACATTTTTTTATACAAGATTTGGTTTTTAGATCAATAAAATTTAAATGGTCACATGTATCCATTAGTGATGATGTGGTTTTAGGATGTTTTAAGATGGCATACCTATAGTGATGAATATATAGCTTAGAAAACATATAAATGAATTAGGGACTTTGTTAAAAACCATTAAGTGATGGTGTAGACCTAGAATTGACCAAGTAAGGAAAATGTATAAGTTACCCCATCTCATACTCTATTGAATTTATTCAAGGTACATTCAACCTGTGAAAATGTCCCCTAAAACTAAGACTCACTTCCCCTCAAGGATGATGTTGAGTAGAGAGACCCAATAATTATTCATGTGGATGATTAACTACTCACCTCATATAGATGATTTATCATAATTAAATACCATTGTGTACCCCCACATTGAAGGTTTCAAGATTATATATTTTGTAGATATATCTTCAATCATCTTGTTTATACTTTATTGTAATGAGCTTAAACCTTAGGATGTGGGCTGCAATAAAGTAGTACACATTTTATAACTCTTGATCTAGCTTGGGATTTTAGGTTGAGTCTCATCCATTACTAAATTGTATTCTCTCCTACATGTAGGAATTATTATGAATGTACTTTGGGATCTAAAGGTAATTTAAGGTAGAGGGATAAAATTAATTTGAATACACACATGTAGAAAATTGATAACATTCGATGCTTGCTCAATTTAAATGGGACCTTAAAGGGATCTACATGAGAATTTTCATATAGTAATGACAAGTTAGAGGCTTGCATCATGTGAATTATTTACTAGACATTATTTGATTAGATCTGTCAATCTTTAAACATTAGCGGCTTATATGTATGTATGATAAATTTATGAATAGGCCTTACTTGAATTGGTTGGCTCGATGATGGAACATGTCTAAGTATCAAAGATGTGCATATCTAAAAAATCTAACATTCTCTAGGTGTACTATAACTACACATATGGAAATATCTGATTAGATCAGGCATTCTAAGGATCTAACAAATTTGATGCTTCTAATACAAGTGATAGTTATATCTATAACACAAATATATGTGTGTACAAGATACACACGTGGTGATGTATCTAATTGGATCAGACCTCACAAGGATATAATAGAGCTCTTTAACACTTCTAAGATATGACACCTATAATACTTCTAACACTTTTGATCATGTATAAGGTACATGTGGTGATATGTAATTGGATTTAGCCTCTTGGGGCATTATCAATTCTAAAAATTCTAGGACTTAATGCATTTCTGATAGATTTAACACTTTTAGGTGTATGAGGTACACACTTGGCACAAAAAGGTTCAATTATAGGTTAAATTAAATTGAGGAGGCATGGGAGGCCAATTTGAACCTCTTCTTTACATAACTATAAGATCATGATATATGATTTGGGACAAAATTAATTACAATTCTATCTATCATGACTTGAACCAATTAATCAATTGGTTTAATTAAGGATGTGATTTGGGCAAAATTTAACCCCTAAACTAAATTTATGGACCAATAAATTGTATAATCTAGATACAACATGTATGGCATAACTGACCCTAATTTAATCATAAATGCAAATATGAATGCAAATATGGCCAATTTCAACTCATTAAACCTAAATTGGAGCCTACAATGTGATTGAAAGGGATAAATTAGGTCACATTTTGTGACATGTTCATCGTAAACATTAATTTCATGAGATATACACATTTACAAACCCATTACACTAAACCCTTAACCCTAAATCCTAAATTTATAATGAAGACAACCCCTAAGTTTCCTGATTTCATCACAAATGCATAAATTCATGAATGTGATTAGTGCCAATTTGTGAACCTATTATTCATCTAGTTTTGTAAGGACCTATGATGGGATTTTGGGTAAAATTAGTTCATTTTGTCTTACATATTGAGCCTTATTAAATCATTCATTAGTCTTATTGCTTCTTAGTCTTATCAAGAGTCTTATTGCATCATGTATTAGAGATTTATGCATCATATTATGGATTTATACATCATATTGAGCCGTATTGTATCATATGATATCCTTATTGAATCATATTGTATATTTATTACATCATATGATAGTCTTATTGCATCACATGATAGTCTTATTACATCATATTATAGTCTTATTGCATCATATTTAGCCTTATTACATGATATGATAGCATTATTGTTACATATAATATTATTATTACTTCATATTAGGGATTTATGCATCATATTATAGTCTTATTGAGTCGTATTGCATCATATTATAATATTTGATGCATTTCTGATGGCTTTAATAGTTTTAGGTGTATGAGGTACACACATGGCACAACAAGGTTCAATTATAGGGGAAATTCCATTGAGGATGCATGGGAGGCCAATTTGAACCTCTTATTTACATAACTATAAGATCATGATATATGATTTGGGAAAATATTAATTACAATTCTATCTATTATGACTTGAACCAATTAATCGATTGGTTTAATTAGGGAGATGATTTGGGCAAAATTGAGCCCCTAAACAAAATTTATGGCCCAATCAATTATATATTATAGATACATGTATGGAATAACTAACTCTAAGTTAATTAGAAATGAAAATATGAATTCAAATATGGCCAATTTCAACCCATTGAACCTAAATTATAGCCTACAATGTGATTGAAAGGGCTAAATTAGGTCACATTTTTTGACATGTTGATCGTAAACCCTAATTTTATCACTTGATATGTATAGTTCCAATAAACCCTAATTTCATGAGATATAAACATGTACAAACCCATTACAAAAAAACCCTTAACCCTAAATTCTAATTTATAATTAACACAACCCCTAAGTTCCCTGATTTCATCACAAATGCATAAATTCATGAATGTGATTAGTGCCAATTTGTGAACCTTTTATTCACCTAGTTTTGTAAGTATCTATGATGGGATTTTGGATAAAATTATCTCATTTTGTCTTACAAATTGAGCCTTATTGCATCATTAATTAGTCTTATTTCTTCATAGTCTTATCAAGAGTCTTATTGTATCATGTATTGGAGATTTATGCATCATATTGAGCCTTATTGCATCATATTATATTCTTAGTGAATCATATTAGATATTTATTGCATCGTATGATAGTCTTATTGCATCACATGATAGTCTTATTACATCATATGATAGTCTTATTTCATCATATTTAGCCTTATTACATGATATGATAGTGTTATTGTAACACCTAATAATATTATTACATCATATTAGGAATTTATGCATCATATTATAGTCTTATTACATCATATTATAGCATTATACTAGAAAAAATGCATTGAATATGAGCCTTTTTTCTTGTTTTTATAATATAAGCCTATACTTCAAGGAACATGTATGCTTTCTTGGTTAATTTTGTTAATGGGCTCTAGTTCACATTTAGGGAAAATGAAGAAGTTGAACAATAAAAAATCAGAGCAGTTAGAAGAGTTGAGAGAAAAAAAGGTATGAATGTAAGCATTTCATTCTAGACAAGGTATAAATACTAACCCTGATGAGCCAAATGCCTTAGATAATGAGGCAATTAACAATAATCAATTGAATAATGATTAAATTTACAATAATAAATTGAATTATGATGAAATTCATAATAATGAATTGAATTATGATGAAATTGATGATAAAAAATTAGATAATGTTGGAAATTCACATTCAAAGTTTAAAGTTTTTAATTTTGTTGATGAAGAGCATATGCATGATACTTTACCCACAAATAATGAAGAAATTTTGATGGACTCAAATAATGATGAAATTAACAATGAAGAAAATTTCATGGAAACATATAATGAAGAAATAAACAATGATGAAAATTTTATGAAAACATATAATGATTTTGAAACACCCTTTGAACGGATTCCACCAACAACAACACCTCTAATAATTATGTGTAGAAAAGACAAGTACTTAATTGAAGTTGATGAAAATATTTTGAAACCAATTCATAGCAAAATATCTGACCACTATTCAAGAAGATTGGCTCAATAAATTTGGGAGAGTTTCTTTCCGAGATTGGACTATGATACTCAAATATATTAATTACTTGTTTCATTAATGAAAATGGTTAATATGAGACCTATAATGTACACATTAGTACTAATAAAATCTAACATGGATAATGAAAATTATGAAAATTATGAAATTGTTGAAAATCTACATGATGCATATCATATTATAGGCTTAAAATCATGCAAAAAAGATTGTAATGTTGCCTGACATATAATGACAACTTGTGTAGTAAGTGCTGAAATAAGGAGAAAATGATTGATTTCAAAAACAAGTTGAACACTTGATTTAAATAGAAAAACATTAACGAAATCAATTTTAAGACATGAAAGACTTAATTAACCCAATATATAAGAGCTCTAGGAATAATTTGGTAGACTTAAATGAAAGGACAAAGCTATAGACAATGATTTGAAAGACTTACTTGCATAATTTTGCAAAGATAATAAAAGAGTTTCACCTAATGCAAGATATGTAGTAAGAATAAGAGTTGGTTCTCGTAATCGTGAACCACATCCAAAACATTTCTTGGATGACTCAAAAAAAAATTTAATCTATGTTTTTAGAAAAAAATCCACAAATTAGTATTAGTTAAATACTTTTTGATATGGCTAAACCATTTTATGTAAAAATAAATCACACATGCACCACTTTTTATAGGAAACAAATAGAATTTTCAATGCACTATTATGTTTTTTTGTCATATTCATTGTACTTTACATACTAACAATATTTTGAAAGAGTGTGGAATAGATTTTCTACCAAAAATAAGCTATGAAATTTATTTCAAATATTTTTTGTGAAATACTAGATGGATAGTTCTTTTATAAGAAAGCATGTTTGGATGGAAATTGCAACATTTGTGGTGGATTACCAAAATTGAAAAAAATGTATCCATGATGAGTGTACAAGTGTAATTAGACATGAATTAGTTGGTTTGAGAAAATATAAATATGTTACTTATCAAGTAAGAGATGGAAAAGGATCTAAAAGGTGTGAGCTTGTTATGAAAGAGATACATGTTTCAAAATTTATGGTCGAATTCATGGGAAAAATTATTTATGAATATGCAAGGCACACAAATAGGGATAAATAGATGGATGAACATTTCAAGATAAGAAAATAAACATTCCCACTACATTCTATTGTTTCAATAGTTTACTTTGCTGAAAAGTATGCATTCAAACCACAAATAGAAGTTCAATTGCATTATTACAACTCAACATAAATTGCCATATTCATGCATATAGAATTCATGCATGCACCTAATATTATAGAGGAAGATTAAAAAATATTAAAGGAGTACCATTTATATAGCAATGATGACCAATCACATTATATAGAGTATGTGTAAGGTTTTCTTGAGAGGTGATATGGAAAGTTGACTCAGAGGAACATTATTTTCAAACAATATTACATTTAGTCAGATAATTTCACATCATAATTTAAGAATGCATGGATGTTTTATTAGTTGAGCAGGATGTATGTTACCAATGGTTTAGAACACATTTGGAGTGTCACTAAGGCTAGCCATGGAAAATAAGAGCATGATGGTGCTAGAGCATGTGTAAAAAGAGCCATTGCAAGGGAGGAATTGAAATATGACAATGTTGCTAGTTTTATTGATGAAAAAAATGTGGTTAAGTAGTTTAATGAGAATGTATATCATCATGCTCAAGCAAAATCTACTATTTATAGACATTTTTGGTTAATGGAGGAAAAATACTTGGAAAACTATGAGTATTGTATGACTCTAACAAGTTCAAGTGAGTTCCATTCATTTTGTAGCTTAAATGTAGGTTTTGGGACTATTCATACATGACACTTGGCATGCTTTTATTCTACATGCATGGACTTTGTTTGGAATGAGTATGAGTCACATGAGAGGGTGGATGACTAGAGTTCCAAACCTATAAATCCAATCAACACATACCAAGCTTCACTAACATTGAAACTCATAGACATGACATCATCACATGACTTTGACCATATATCTGATATAGTATAGTCAGTTAAAAGATTAATCTTTAACTACTATTTATTCTCATATTTATCTTCATAATTTCATTAAAAATTATTTTTATGATGTAGTCCATGTTTTTATAGTTATTAAAGATGAGGAAAATGAAGAGGGAATAGATTACTACTTATGTCAGTGGGTAGATAGAAAGAAAAATTTGACTTCCTTGGTTATGGATGGAGAAAACATTGATTATCCCATTGGGTCTGTGCTAGTCACTAGAACTTGGATTCGATGATATCCTATAAAAAATTCAAATGTATGGTTGTTTTACGACTTTGAAACTCATAGGAAGATTCTAAACTACTCAAATTTTGTTCTTGCAATGAATATTCAATTGCAAAAATATCATGGGGAGCCAAGAAATAAAAATCTATGGAAAGTTTGTGAGTCAGACCATGAAGCTATTCTTGATACCATAAATATTAGATCAGATACAAGTGGTTCATTGGATTTAAATTCATAGGTATGTTGACTTGTAAAATGTAGCTATAATCAATTCTATTAAATGTTTTTGACTTTATGGGTAATACGTGCATAAATTTCATCCTTAATTACTTAACATTTGTTTGTAGGTTAGTAGTACCAAATCAGCTTCCACCTTCATGTGCTTGGAACCATTAGTAAATAATTTCATATCATTGAAGCTAAGATAAGATTACTAGAAGTACTTGGCATTTTCACACTCTTGAACAATTATTCATGACAAGTTTATTTCTCCTTGTTGCCTTCCAAACACATTTGTTGTCAGTGTTTTTGTGCTCTAAAACAATAGTGAAAATGCACTTTAAAGTGGAAGTGGGTGTCAAGATCATTGAACCACATGTAATTTGCATATATAGACATGATTAAATTGGTGGATTTGTACCTGACAATCTTGGAGGCAAAGTTACTAGTTGGAGGTCAACAAGTTGTCTCTTCACTACCAAAAAGTTGCATTTTAGGACCCTTTACTATAACTTATACCACTAATTTATATTAGAAGTGATTCAAAATATATTTAGGGTATAATTAGGGAAATTTCACATGCACATGTGGGATCTTACAGTTTCTCCATATGACTTACATTTTTGAATTTATGCATGTCTAAAGTTAGGATAAAAATTAGCATATTTCTTGTATTGGGAAGGGCATTCTTAAGCCCATAATGGGTGGTGGGTTTGTCATTTGGGATAGATGGTAGACCAAGAAACTAGTCTTAAATTTTATCCACCCCTTTATACATTTTTAAATTCTAGTTTTCAAACAACAAGCACTAGAAATTGAGTTCTCAGACCGTAGCTTCAATTTTGACAACATTTGTTATCAATGTTTTTGTGCTCTATAACAGTAGTGAAAATCCACCTACAGGTGGAATTAGGTGTTATGTTAATTGTAAAATGTGTAATTTTAATATTTTTATTTTTTATAATTGATGTATTTTCACTTGATGGTCTTTAAGGAAAAGTTTCTAGCTGGAGGTCAACAAATTGTCTCTTCATTGCCAAAAAGTTGTATTTTAAGACCCTTTACTGCAAATTCTACCACAGATTGCTCTTAGAGGTGATTTATAATATATTTAGGGTGAAATTATAGGAATTCAACAAACACACAAATGATCTTATGGTTCCTAAATATGACTTATAGTTTTGGTTTTATGTATGCCTAAAGTTAGGCTAAAAATCAACATCTTTCTTGTATTGGGAAGGGTGTTCTTGAGCCTAGAATGGGTGGTGGATTTGTTTTTTGAGCCATATGAGAGGCTAAGAACATATTAATAGATGTTATCCACCCATCTATACATGTTGGAAGTTCTATTTTTCGGCTAAAAAGCACTAAAAATTGATTTCTTAGACCATAGCTTCAACTTTGACAATATTTATTATCAGTGTTTGTGTGCTCTATAATAGTAGTTAAAATGCACCTATGAGTGTAATTGGGTGTCATAGTCATTAAAAAATGTGT
Source organism: Torreya grandis (assembly GCA_037957365.1). Taxonomy (NCBI): domain Eukaryota; kingdom Viridiplantae; phylum Streptophyta; class Pinopsida; order Cupressales; family Taxaceae; genus Torreya; species Torreya grandis. The sequence goes on along the minus strand of JARHVA010004052.1, from coordinate 150,691 downwards.
AATTTACCTATTTATATGTGTTTTAAGTGGGGTATTTACACCTTTAAGTCCTGAAGGCAAAATTTCTAGTTAGAGGTCAATAAGTTGTCTTGTCACTGCCAAAAGTTGAATTTTAGGACCCTTTACTACAACTTTTGCCACATATTTATCTTAGAGTTGATTTAGAAAATATTTGGCATGTAATTGGAAGTATTTACCATGCACACAAAATTTATTATAGTTCCTCCATATGAATTAAATTTTTGGTTTTATGCATGCTTAAAGTTAGGCTAAAAATCAGCATCTTTCTTGTATTGGGAAGGGTGTTCTTGAGCCCATAATTGGAGGTGGGTTTATCATTCGGGATAGATTGGATGACAATAAACTGGTATTGGATGTTATATACCTTTCCAAACATTTTATAAGTGCCATTTTAAATCCAAAAATCACCAAAAATTGAGTTCTCAAACTGTAGCTTCAACTTTGACAACATTTGTTGTCAATGTTTCCATGCTCTGGAGTAGTAGTGAAAATGCACTTGCAAGTGGAATTAGGTTTCACAATCATTGGAACACATGTAATTTGCCTATTTATACATGTTAAAATTATTTTATTTTTACTTTCTAGTCTTGAAGGCAAAGTTTCTAGTTGGATGTCAATAAGTTGTCTCTTCACTACCAAAAAGTTGCATTTTGGGACCCTTTACTCTAACTTCTACCATGGATTACTCTTAAAGGTGATTCAAACTAGATTCGAGGTGTAATAATATGGATTTACCACACGCATGGGGAATATTGTTTTTATCCATATGAATTATAGTTTTATTTTTATGCATTCTTGAAATTAAGCTAAAAATCAACATCTTTCTTGTATTGGGAAGGACATTCTTGAGCCCAAAATGGGTGTTGGGTTTGTCAATCGGGACAAATGGGAGGCAAAAAACTTGTCTTAGATGTTATTTCAGATTTTTATGTGTTTTTAGTGATATTTTTCAACCAAAAATCACCAAAAATTAAGTTATGATATTGTAGCTTCAACTTTGACAACATTTGTTGTTGTTATTTCTATGCATGGTATTAAGTTTGTGATGGCATGAAGATAACTAAGAAATATAAGTTAGAGAAGAGTATCCCTTGAAAAATGTGTAATAACTCTAAATTAAGTGTAACTTATGGTAGGTGATGTAAAAAATTTCATTCTTCCACACATGCAAGTTGTGATAGATAGGTCTGTGAACCTATGCTTGGATAATGATCAAGAATATTACAAGAAGAGCCTAATCAAGGACATATTTTGGAGTGTTTAGTAATATGAAAGTCTATCCTCATAGAGAAATAAACAATTATTTGAAACCTTAACATAACAATTTCAAATTTATGATATTGTATAGGAAACACTATGATAGTAAACATGTCATTCCATGATAGATGGAATTAAAACTTGATAAAAGTGATTTTAAGAGTATTGAAAGCTGTATTGAGAGTGCTATAACCTAAATGAGGCCTTGTGTTATCTTAAATACTTATGGAAATAAAACACACAATATAATAGTATCACCCCTATTGTACATAATCAATTCTAGCCCATAATCAATTTACCACAGTCAATTGAGAAATTGATGTTTCAAGCCTAGGATATATGAAAGGGTTTTATCTTATTGTATGAGGTAGAAGATATTATGATAGAACTTGTAGTGAGGATTTGATCCTTTGAAATTTTTTATCATTCAACATATAGAATTTAAAGTGCTTAAAGGATCTGTATAGGGCATAAAAACCCTAAAACTAGGGTTTAGGATAATTTGAGAGATGTAACCATTATAATGGGTCAAAATTTTGTATTCTTGCATAATTATATTTGTTCTAATTTATGAAAGTGTTTTTGGAATGACAATGTATGGATTGGTACAATTTTTAGGACTATAGGGTAAGAATAGGCCTAATTAGGCCTAGTTTAAGGGTTTCTATCAAAACAAGTGATAACCAGGGGAAGATTAATGTGTTATAACTTTTTTAGGAGTTAAAGGGTGATATAGGTTACACTAAAATGTTTTTACATCTTCAAGAAAGGACACAAGTTAATCAAACAAAGGGAAAAATAGTGAAAGTGGCGCTACAAGCTAAGATAGAGTATTATGAATTTGAGGTGTAGTAGGAATGGAATAGAGTGTTTGGTCACTTGATAAGTGTTTAGACAAGTGAATAATTATCACTTAATACCATCAAAATAATGAACTTGATTCTTAGCAGCTTAAACCAAGGAATGTTCCTAGAGACCTAATGAGCTACATAGTGTGAAGGATAGTGAACACCCAAGGAGGAGTATTGAAAAGTGGCATAGGTTTGGACACTTTAAAGAGGTTGGTTATGAAATTTTTGAAAATTTAAGACCATTAAATAATTTTGATTATAGTCATGAAACCTAAAGTGAGATTTGGTCCATGGAACCCAAGGGGTTGTGCCTAGTCAAAAATAGTGAAGAGACTAAAAACAAGTTTGTTAATAAACTAATGTATGGAGGTAGATAATTATTGAAAATTATAATTAAGGATTATAACACCATCAGTAAAAGTGTCTCTATGTATATTCAAATAATAGGTACATGTGTCAAGCTACTAGCAAGCCTAAGAATCAAAGATAAAATTTAAGTTAGTAAGGGAATATTAAAGATCAAGTCATCAAGTAATTTGACACAAATTGGAATGATTTATTTTTATAGTTTTACTCAATTATTTACATGAAAAACTAATTAAAAATATGATGATGACTCATTTGTGAAACTTGACCAAGCAGACATGTGTCATTAGCTTTTGCCAAAATGGGCCTACAACCCAAAATATGATGGATCTAATCACAAAATTTGGTGGAGAGGACAATTATAAGATAATGTAACCATTAAATATATTTTTTTGTATTTTTTACAATGTAAAATATTCACTTTTTTAGTACAGTCAATCCTATGTCAAATCATGATCAACATTGGAGCCTACCTTGGATAAATTGGTTAGTTTAGGGCATCTACAAGTTGAGTCAAAGCATGAAATTTGGTATGAATGGTATAAGTTACATAAAAGAAACATAAAATTCCATCATAAATCTCCTATAAATATTTAAATTTCCCTTTGTTTTGACATAATCCTCTTGCACTCAAGAAGGCAACCATTAGAGATTTTTGGATGTTTTATCAGTTTTGGATGCCAAGAAGCAGTTTAAGCCTTAGAGATGCATTAAAAACATATAATATGATGTTGGAAACATATATTTTTCTATATAACTAATAAAATTTAGTTTTTTCATGCAAAATTTTGAAGAAAGACATGCTCTTGCATGAAGGAAACATGCATGCAACTTAAGGTAAATTGTGGTAGAAAAGATCTACAAGACAAAATACATATCAAAATGACTTGAAACTTGGTATTATTTATATTAATGAACTAATATACCCATAAATAATATTTATAAGGTCATATGACAAGTGTAAGTTCTCGTTGTTTTATCATAATCCCCTCCATGTCTCATAATAGTCACTATTCAGGCAGGCATAATTTTTGGAGTTTTAATGTGTTTTTGAGGGTTAAAATATTAGATAAGTATTTTATAGGTATTTTAAGATGGTTTTAAACATATTAAACACATTTAAATTGTGATCACACTCCAAAATTCATGCAATCCCCATAGGTAGACTCAAAGTTATAAAGGCAAAGTTAGTTTTTTGATCATTGGAAAGGTGTATGAGATGCTTTGGATCATGAAAATGTTTTAAATAAGATAATATCAATGGGAAGGTAAATTGGTCCTTTGGAGAGTGTGTACAAGGCATGGGAAACCTTATATTAGTAAGTTTTAGGCATTTTTGAGAGATTTAACCATGGGAATTTAATGAAACTTTGTAATCTTCCTCCCATATACATGTACAAGGTGAATAAAAATGTTTTAACTTGATATTATATGGATGTGTATGGATTATATGACTAAGGGTTTGGAATATGGATCATTAGGCCTAAATGAGGGTAAGCTAATGAAAAAAGTGATAGTTATAGGTGGAGTTGGGATATGAAATTTGACATAGACATGGAAAAGGATAGAGTGTATCTATAAATTACATTATAATCTATTGAGAAATCATAGATTGTCCATACAAGGAAAAATATAGTAAAAAAGGCTACAAGACTTGAGAGAGCATTATGTCCATAAGGTGTGGAATGATAGTATGCTATTGTTTGAGTAATTGAAGGGGGTTATACCTAGTATGTTATGATCATCTAAGACCATATGTGACAACAAGTTGAGCTCTTGAAACATAGACCAAGATTTGGTCTTTGAGACCCAAAGAAGGTACCTAGGGAGAAACTAGAAAGAGATTGGGAGAAATTTTGTGAATGAGACATGAATAGGATGAGGTAAAAGATGTATGGGCAGAGGTCAATGACATAAACAAGGTGTTACTAAGAGTAAAAGGAATAAGTACTAGGTGTAAGAATCTAAATTAATCCCAAAGAGTCAAAAGAGGAGCTAACTTGTGAAAGAAGATTAAAATCAAACCATATCAAATGAATGTGATAAATTGGGTTTATAACGAACTAATGATGTTTTTGTAGACTTCTCCTCCATACCTCTGAATCATCATGCAAAAACAATTAAAATACAATCACTAATATTATTTATTTCTTATAAGGGCCTGATTTGCAAATTATCCTAACAAGTTATTCTCAATCTCATAAAATTTGTAATCCTTAAGAATACTTATGAAAAATTCATTCATAATAATCTAAACACAAGTGAGTCAAACAAGATTTACTTCATTTTTTTTCTTAAATATTCATGTATAAAATATGTTTGCCATGTACAAATGCCATATATAGGCATATAATGTCAATATTTCATGTATTTCCATATAGCCATGCAAAAAATTACATCATGTCTAATAACATATTATCTAATGTCAAGTGAATACATCATATTAGTATGTACAATGCCAAAAATGCATACAGTTCCATATAGGCATACAAAAAAGTACATCATCTACAACATCCTAATCATCAAATAGTCTCCCTCTCTTTACCTTCTTCAAAAAAGACACTCCTTGGGATGCCCTTTTTATAGATGTAGATATCCCAAATTCCTTGGATTGATCCAAGGTTCAATTAAAGGTACTACACTCATAACTCGCTTGCAACCGAACATGTTCAAATACAAAAATTATTATAAAATTAACAAGTATACATGAAACCAAGTTAAGAAACTCATGTTTTAAACTATAATAAAATATCATTTAAACATGAACTTACCACAATTTAATGGTCCTCCTCAATTTTTCATTGAAACTTGAATGGATTAGTGCCAAGTTTTGCTACACAAAAAGGCATGTCAAATAACGAAGAAACATGAGGAACTGTCATAGTAGTCATCTAAATCAGACTATCAAATGTCATATAACAACCTTATATAAATAATACATTCATTAATATAAGTTATATTTTCCAAATTATATATTAAAATTAATAAATTATAATTCAAAATTACAAGTGAATATACATACCTCGATGAGTTCCTGTGCAGATGACATTGCAGCAACAATGCCCAAGTCTACCTTAACTCGTAATGATGGAGGAATCTCCACCCTAGTAATTAGATGAAAAAACAACATAATAATTAATAACTTGGTAAATTCATTGATTAAATAGGTTGCTAACAAACTTAGTATTTCATAAGATATGAAAAAATCTAAGGAGGTCATGGGAAGCATGAATATGCCAAGTGGATATGTGTAACATGTGACTTGTGACACCACACTAAAGGCAAGAAATGTCAGTTTCATAAGGGATAATGATAATATAATGAGGGAGGATTTATTAGTGAATTTAGTGAAATTGTGTCATTGAATTCAAGTTATGTGTTGAAACATCCTTGATATGTAGCTATATACACTAGTTTAGATGCTTACATAGCTTTATTGAGATGCATTTCATATTTTAACCTGATTACTTGGTCATTAGGCCTCATTATATTAAGGAAATGACTTGGTATAGTTAAGGATAGTCTTATTATTATTTGTGTGATTGAAAATCCCTTAGAAATGGTCATTATGATAATACAAGTAACCTGTATAGGTGTTTGTTGAGAAGCTTGTAAATTGAGTTTTGATCAGGTTAATATACCTAGAGTGATAGGTTGATTTTATGGGGGACATCTATATTTGAGCCTTTTAAGAGTGTCTAGAACCTTATAATATAGGTCTCATCAAAATATAATGAAAAATATAGGAAATATAACTAAATATTATAGAGATAAGAGTAAGTGAACAATCTTCTTTATAAGTGCATGATTTTGGCTACCCTATAGGTGACATTAATTCAAATATCTATCCTTATATTTACCTAAATTTTTAAAGGGAAGGTATATATGTATATAGTATAAGTAGGCTAAGATTAGAAAAAGGTGTCATAGTCTTGTCAACACTCAATAGTCATTTTAGGGGGACTTTCTTGATGAAAGGTGTTATAGTCTTATAGATTCGACATGTCACTCAAGTGTAAAAGTGCACAGATATAGATAGGACCTCTCCCCCAACTAGATATAGTAGGTCTTTGGGACCCCTAAGTATGTGGTGGGAACAAACTACTCAACTTGATTTATCTATATGGGCTTCAGGTCCCCTATTTGTATATGGTGGCAAGGCCTATGCCATATACATATAGGCTATAGTTTATAGTCAACGCTTTCCCAAAAAACTAATGGGATCTAATGGATGATATGCCAATAAAAAAATAGAATTGAATAGGTATAATGGGATCAAGAAGCTATGCCATCTAAATTTATGGGCCAGCTAACTTTGATCAATTAATTTTGAGTCAAAATGATGATTCCAACTTTTATACTATGGATCACTCTTTTGTCCTAAATTCATTGGTACATGCCACATGTATTTGTTATTTTTTTTGTAAACATCGTAAATGGAAATATAATTCCATCACATCTAATGTCACATTATAATTCTTCCTTAGTCAAATTATAACTCATTAATATGACTCTATGACCATTTTGATTAATTGATGACCAATTTTCAAATAATTGCACAAATGTTGATTAACCTTTTTTAAGGATAATTAATCCAAATAAAGAGCTTAAGTGAATTTTACATGATAGTTGTTTAATATTTCTTTTTGAAAATTGATTCCTATTAACTACATCATCAAGTGACCTCATTTCTTGGGAAGACATTCCTAGGCCATAAATCCCACAAATATCAGGATTATGGGTCACCCATGCATAGTTAATGCCTCCCATGCCTCTTCAATGACCCTTATTCCAAGGTTATGATGGAGATAATTATGGATTTATTTCCAAATATTAGGATTATCCATAGCCACACATCTCAAGCTTGAGATGGATGGTCATGGTTGATCCTGACCAATCTCAAAAATCTATAAATAGAGAGGCCATGAACATAATTTATAAGCTATTTTGGTGCAAGGTTATTATGCTCAAATACCTTCAAAAGATCTTGAATATTCAAAATTTATAATGTTAAATTGTTTCCACAAGGCTTTGCATTTGATCATAGATTTTTTTTACAAGCTTCATTGATAGGCTAGTTTAGTGATTTGGAATAAAGAACCTAGGTTTTATGGAGTGTTCATGAGGCATTGGAGGAGCTTACCACCATTTTTGACAAATACAAGGATGCTTGATCAAGTGAGAACATGTTTTTGAGCCACATAGGCATGGTGAATCCATTTGGGAAGGTAATATGATGTTGCTTTCTTTCATTTATTTCTTGTTATCCTTTTTAATTCCCATAGGAATAAATAGGCTTGGTTAGTTAGTTACTTATGCATGTTTAATCATTTATGGACTAATGCTTGACTAAATTTATTTGTAATCCTCTCTACATCTTGGCATGCTCAATGGGACAAGATGCATAGCATACCTAAATAAGATCACTTTGAAACTCTAAAATATCCATTTGGACTTTTAAAACTCATGCAAATTGATTTTATAACTTTATTTTGCCATTTTTGTTAGGCATGGTTTTACACAATAACTGACATCGTCAAGTAACATTGACATTGGTTACCTAGCTTAACTGATGTTGATCACTATGTTTTTCTTAAAACATAGACCTGAGAGCTAATTTTTCAAAGTTCATTATTTCAAGCTAAAAAGAGCTTCAAAGATAAAGGACATGCTGATATTTTTGTTGTAGGAGCAAGATTTTACATTGATAAAAACATGTTTAAATCACCTCTCGCATGCTTAAAAATCAATTAGGAACTTTGTTTTTGTGTTTAGCAAAGAATATAGATGTTTTGGTGAATGTTTTCAAAGTTTGCAACTAAGGAAAAGGGGTCAAATGAACACCACCAAATATTTCATTTGGACTTAAAATTGAACACACTTGTCAATTCTTATTTTCAATAATTATTTAATCAAATTTTGTTTGGAAAAAAGAGGAATGTCACATGTATGTTCTTCTATTTGTCCCCTCTAGGGATCCCTTGGAATGAAAAGTGTCATTCCTATTGCAAGTAGCCTAGTCCAATGCTTAGAAAAAAATTTGTCTAAATCACTCCCCATAAACTCATCAAAGTTTGGGTGACCTTAAAAATGACCCTAAATTCTTTCTACTTTCATGCTTTATTTATTTTTATACATCTTGACTTATGAGGGGGACTTCATCACCTCCCGTAAGTTCTTTAAGGAAGCTTTGACTTGGGGTTTCACCTCCTGGCATTGACTTCATTTAACTCTTGTGGAGTTACACATAGGACGTATCTACATTTGGAGATCACACTACACTAAACAAATAGTAGGATGTAGTGGTTGTAAAAAGGACTACAACTTTTTACAACTAGCCAATGTCGTGGTCACCCAATTTCCATGCTTTTCTTTTGCATCATTTGACATGAAAGTCATTGTGCAATTGATTCCCCTAGAATGATCAAAACCTTGCTAGTTTAGTAGACCCCACTTTAACATACCTTGTTAGTTTAGACTTAAGACATTTATTTTTTTGCATTAGCTTACTTGGTCTTGATTTATGTCTAAAACTACTTATTAACTCAATGAACTTAACCAAAATACATTATCCTTAATTTTATTAAGCAAGAGAGGAATTACACTATCAAAATGGAAAATTCATCTTTTCTTTATTCAAATTATTATCAAAAGCTTTGTGTCATGTCATCCACTTTGGCACAGTCATGCTACCCAATTGAGTCTATATACTTTACCCAATTTGTTTAAATCCTTCATTTATAATATACACTCAAAATTTAACCTTTCTAAGTTCTAAGGATTGGTGTGTCAAAGTGGGTTCACCATTTATGCACCAAGCTTGTTTTAACTTGGGTTTAACTTTCCATTTAGATTGAAGGTCATTTATTAAGACTCAAAATCACATTATCATCTGGGTGGACTTAATTCATCTTGCATATCACTCATGATTTGAGTCCTAGAACATATTTTATCATATTAGAATCACGTGGTGATGTTCTGTTGCCTATTTGGTCCTATCTTTATACTTAGTGATTCATGTATGTTTTTACATCTTGAGTTACTTAGTTCATTTTGTCTTCTTCATAATTTAGAGAGATTTCCACTAAAATTCTAGGGTGAACTTATCAAAGTTTAAGCTAGCTTTTACATTATGATTATGTCATAAATATCTAGGATTTGGTTTACTAGTTTTCACCTTGTGTCTTTGAGTTACCTTACTCTCTTCTAATCTATATGATTTCAACTTTACCAAAGGTTGAGTAAACTCATAAACCGAATCTTCTAAATTGTGCATGGTTTCAAACCACCCTCCCTTATAGTCTCGTAGGTACCTTGGTTATTTTTTTAAAAAGAGAGAGCCAAAACATACTTTGATTGGTTGTTAAACATTGGTCCAAAGTTAGTCAATAAAAAGAACAACTCTGTTTTAGACATGACTCAAAAGTTCACTCATAGCGAGGCCTCTTATGGCCTTAGTTATGAAGATGAGAAAATTTATGATGGTCAAGATAACCCTGTTGTTTTTTATGATATCCTTATAATAGTAGGATTTGAAGATGATTACAATGAATATCAACCCCAAGAAGATCAAGATGAAGCCTTTCTTATATTGATAGAATCAGGGGCTAGACTACCTTCTGACTTTCCTATAGAACAATTGCATACCTTAGTTAGAGAAGGATAACAATGACATCAAGAGAAAGCTTTAAAAAAATATACATACCTTCTTCCTCTAACAAAGGAAAGGAAATAAAAATAGAGTGAAAACCCACAAATATAGATCTTCTAGCTAAGATCAAGATAATAAGTCAACGATATGTAGATCAACTTATCATAGACTTAACTAACTCCCTAGTTTCCACTTCAATTCACAATGAAGCTTCGAAAGAATAAGGAATGTGGTTGAAAGTATGAAACAAATATTGGATGAGAACATTACCATAGTGGATCAAGGAAATATCAATGAATAGTTAAAGACACAAGAGACCTCACAAAGTGTTTCATTTGACACAAAACATACATTTTTTAATCATCAAGAACCTCTTGTTAATTTATAAACTCAAAAACCCAAACATTCAGTCTGAATTGAGGAAATCCCGCAAGAAACTTTGGCTAGTTATTTTTAACCAACCTAAAGATTGGTAAATAAACATATAAATTTCCAAAATTAGGAAAGTGTGAAACAACCAAATTCAAGAAATGTTTTACAATCCAAGAATCAGCGGCCTATGTTTTCAACTCAAGAGGCAAATCAAAACCAAGACATGAATCAAAAGGTATACACTCCCTATAGATTCACACAAAACTAGGGGCACATTCAACCCCAAAATCAACAAAATTAGGGGCAAATTCCACCCCAAAGACAACAAACTAGGGGCACATTCCACCCTAACAAAAACAAAACTAGGGGCACATTCCACCCTAACAACAACAAAATCAAGGGCACAATCCACCCCAAAAACAAAACCAGGGGCACATTCCATGCCAACAGTATCTTATCCATTCCACAAATGCACCAAACATGCAAGAATGGAATTTTATGAAAGAAATTATCCAAAGATTGGAGATGAACAATAGAGTTAAAAATTACAAATTTGATGAGATATGCCCATATCCATTTGATTTATCTATTCTTTGAAACCCCTTTCCACCTCATTTTGAGGCACCCAAGTTTGACAAGTATAAAGTACAAGGAGATCCATGTGAACACATATAGGCATTCTTCATCTTGTTTCAAGATGTTGCTTACAATAGTGAGTACTTATTACAACTATTTCCACAAAGTTTAGTGGGACAACCTCTTGATTGGCTACTTAAACTACCTAAGGGATCAGTTGTAGAATAGAATGACTTATCAAAAAAAAAATAACCATTTATCATACAACATAGAACATGAATTAACCATTTTTGACTTATGCAAATCCAAGCAACGTGATGGTGAAAGTTTCACTGTATATCTGTAAAGGTGGAAAGCATTGGTATGCCACTTTCAACACAATTTACTAACAAATAGTTGGTTGATATATTTGCATATAATTTTCATCTTAAAGTTATGCATAATATATGATTAGCTTATGCTAACTCCTCTAAAAAAAATATTGATAAAAAAGTGTAGATTGAGAAGGCTCTTATTGATAGGGGCCTTGTTAATATTTTTGCACAAGATCAAGAATCTAATCAGACTAAATCACCGACTCAAATAGTTATGCAAGATAAGACTAAGGGCTTTAGCAAAAATAAAAACATGGTTGGAAATGGGTTGATAAAAACAAGAAATGTACAAATGGTATGGGCTATGCCTCCTTCAAATGTATAATTAACTCCCCCAAATCCACTACCTACTTTGTAGAGACAACCTCCACAAATGACATTTCATAACAATTTTAGAGTCTTAGGCAAGTTAGGAGAATCAGTTGAAATAGTGTTACAAAATCTCATTATAGATAACTTAGTTATATGTCCAGTATCAAGGCCATTTCCTCAAGATCATCCAAAACCAGACTAGTACAAAGAGAATGAATGGTATAACTTTCATCATGTTGTTGGTCATGGGGCATATCATTGTGTTCAATTGTGACATATTGTTGAGGAATTTATTGAAAGTGGTGAACTATAAGTTAAGTTGTCCCCTAATTCGAACACAAATAAAGATATGGGAATCTATAAAGACCCCTTTTCTCAACATGATCCACCACCACCAAGAAATAATCAAGATGGTCACAATCAAAGATAGAGGTAGAATCAGAACCAACAATAAGGTCAAAATTGTAATGACCATAATCAAGATCATAATGCCCACACTAATAATGTGGCTTATAAAAATGTACCTTATAACTATAATAACTGTGTGGGATACATTTCTACAACTCATATTACCAATATTACTATGAAGCTGTGTCCCCAATTTTGTGTTCCTCGTAACAAGGGACCCATCATTATAAGGTCAGGACCCTCTCCCCTTAGTAATACAATGTTGGGTTTGCATCATCATGTTGTTACTCCATTTGCATGGGTTACTAATCATGTACAATAACACCATTATTCTAATTATAAAGGCTCCTCATTGACCCAAAATTATAAAAATATAATTAGTCACCTGTGAGTCACCATCCAAGGCCCTTTGCCTCCCTCTTCTAATTATAATAACTCCTTGCCACCTCTAGGTTGTGTAGCTGAAACTAGATGCTCATGAGTTACCATCTAGGGCCCTTCACCCACTTATTTCCATAGACCCAATGAGAACATTGTGCCAATAGTTCCAAAGCTGAATACTATCCCAACAAAGACTAAACTAGTTCAATCCATAGTTCAAAGGCCTTACTATATAATGGATCAATTAGATAAAATCCCTACACAAATTTCCATATTAGAACTCTTAAAGAAATATAATATCTAGAGAACCATATTAAAAAAAAATCAAGAGTCTATTTTGCCTAATGATATAAACCTTGATCAGTTCCAGAACCTAGTTGCACATTTGTCTTCATTTTGTCAAATCACATTTGATCAAAAAGACATGTCTACCCTCAGCCCAAACCACAATAACCCACTATATATTGATATAATCATTTCATATCACAAGATCAAGTAGGTTCTTATAGATAATGGTTCAGGGTTGAACATCATATCTCTTAAATTGGTGTGACGATTGGGTTGCATTGATAAAGACATTTAGCCAAAAACTATTACAATCAAGGCTTATGATAATGCTGAGAGGGAGTCATCAGGTATAATTTGGTTTCTAATCATGGTTGGGTCTATTTATCATCAAAAATTATTCCATATTATGGATATTGACCTTCCTTATAACATACTTCTCAGTCATCCTTAGATCCATGAAGTATAGGTAGTTCCATCTAATCTTCACCAATGCCTTAAGTTTCCCCATGATGGGATAGAGGTTACTATTCCTACTGATTAGCAACCCTACCAATACTGAAAACATATTGAAGTATAGTTTCATAATTATAACTATTGCCCATGTTTGGAATTCATTAAAAATAAGAACAAAGCCATTATTTCTCATCTATTTCCATATAATTATATAGACCCTAGTGATCTAGCTTCCACTTCAACCAATCCATTTCCTATAGCTTTATCCAAAAAGGTTATTATTAAAGATGTAGGCATTTCCATGTACCATTTGAAGGATGTCCTCCATATTATAAAATTACCAAAATCCCACAAAACATTTTTTAAACCTAAAACTTCCCAGACTCCTAATAGACCCAATAAGATTTGCCAATCAAAGAAGAAGCAACCAAAACCTCATATGGTTTTTATACCTACAATTTCACCAAAGAAAGATTGAGAGGCTTTTACCGAAGGAGATTGGTTATATTCTAAAGGCCTTTTTGATTATTTTTAGAATCCAAGGTGTCTTATCCCTACCAGGATAATGGATCATCTTGACTATATAGGGAAAGGCCTTGGCCCATAGGTGTAAGGAAGTTTAGAGCCCTTATCAGTTGGATTTGTCAATTGGAATCATGGTCTTAGATTAAAACCACTAGAGCATAACCTCATGAAATTTGATTGTGACTCTTTCAAAGTGACTAGTAATCAGACTCCTAACAGTGACACATCTGATTATAGACTTTTTGATGAGCTTACTAACTCAAATTTGTTTGATTCAAATTCCATATTGACCATATCACCTATTGGAGCTTCCCATCCTAAATCAATAACCCATCCTAGTGGTGTTTCCATTCCTTAAGTAGGACATTATATATTTACCATTGGCACTTCCCACCCTGAAGAAAACCCTCACTGTAACCTATGCACTTTCCATCCTAAAATCATAGATTAGGATCAACAAAATTTGGTCATATGCCTTGATGAGTTTCAAAATGAAGAATCATTTTCATAATATATGGGCCTATGAGATGCATTCCCCATTGGTGATCATAATCAAGGTTTTAATTTTTCATTAAATTCTTCTACCTACTTTGGAGAGTAGGCAAACTTTCCTGGTCATAATAAAGAACAAACATTTAGATCTTCAGGTGAAAACCTCTTTGATTCACTTGTTGATTAGGGAAAAAGTAAAGAAAAAGACAAGCCTTTTAGTGAAAACCTATTTTAGGTGCTCCTAAGTGGAAAATTTTTCTCATCCCCTCAAGATGTAGAAAGTCCATCTAGCCCAAGTTCCATAGTTAGAACACGCATCTCTTTAGAACAACATCAAATATTTGATCATCTTGCTCTTGAGTTTCTAGAGGTTTTTACCAATTAGCCTTTACTTGAGAAGGTAGATTTTGATTCTTCATATTATCTATATGTTTGGGAGGAATAACAAGAAGATATAGTAGAGAAAGATGATCATGACCATACATTGCCTACAATTCTAGAAGATGAATCCATACTCCTTATGTAGAGAACAATAGAAGTGGATTTGGGAACCCATAAGGATCCCAAAAATGTTTATCTTTGATCTTCCCTTATTGAAGTAGAATATAAACATATTATATCCATTCTTAAAGACTATATAGACATCTTTGCATGGGCATATTCTGACATGCCAGGCTTAGATCTAGATTTAGTTTTGCACCATCTTGTTGTTCACTCTGATGTTAAACTAGTTAAGCAAAAGTTGAGACAAATGCATCCATGCATCATCCTTTTGGTTATGGCTGAGTTGGAAAAGTTGCTAGGAGCCAATTTTATCAGACCACTGAACTACTCTGAATGGATTTCTAACATAGTACCACTGAGTAAAAAGACCCCAGGCATACGTGTTTGTACTAATTTTTGTGATATAAACAAAGCATGCCCCAAAGAGGATTTTCCTCTACCCAACATTGACATGATTATTGACTCAACTTTTCGGTACAAGATGATATCCTTAATAGATGGATTTTATGGTTACAATCAGATCAAGATAGCCCTTGGAGACTAGCATAAGACCGCATTCACCACTCTATGGGGGACATTCTATTACCAAGTTATGCCATTTGGCTTGAAGAATTTTTGATCCACATATCAGTGTGTAATGACTGTCATTTTCCATAAAATGATGCATGAAATTTTTTAGTACTATGTTGATGATATACTAGTAAAATGAAGAACAAGAGCTACACACCTTAACACTCTATGAAGAATATTTGAGAGGTTTCATGCATATAAAGTCTACTTGAATCCTAAGAAATGTGTCTTTGGAGTCACATCAAGAAAATTTCTAGGGTTCATTGTATCATAATGAGGGATTGAAGTCAACCTTTCAAATTTCAATGTTATTATGGAAATGCCTTCACCAAATAATCTTAAATAGTTGTGAGGTCTACAAGGCAAGATCAAGTATATACATAGGTTCATTTCTCAATTAGTAGATAAGTTCCACCCATTTACCCACATCTTAAAGAAAGGGGTAACATTTAAGTGGGATGAAGATTGTCAGATATCATTTGAAAAGCTTAAAACATACTTGGCCAATCCACTAGTTTTATGACCTCTGACACAAAGAAAGCCACTACTTTATATATCAACCCTAAAACATGCACTAGGGGCACTTTTAGCTCAGCATGATGATCATGGTAAAGAACATGTGGTTCATTATTTAAGCCACATTGGTAGCCTATGAACATAATTATATGCTTATTGATAAGGCATGCTTAGCTATGGTATTCACCACTTAGAAATTGTGACATTATATGCTAAATAACAAAACTATTTTTATCACCAAGGTAGATCCTCTAAAAATTCCTTTTATCTAAAGTAGCTCTTCAAGGATGCATGGCTAAATGGATTGTGATTCTTAGTGAGTTTCATATTGAGTACCAAAACTAAAAGGCAATCAAAAGATAAGTTCTTGTTGACCAACGTGCTGAAGCTCCTATTACAACCACTCAACCCCTCAACTTTGACCTTCCAGATGATTCTATCATGATGATAGAACAAGCATCACAACATAAATAGTGGATTCTCTATTTTGACATATCCTTCACATCTTGAGGGTTTGGAGCTGGCATATTATTGATCATGCCACAAGGGGATTTGATCCCCAAAGCATTTTATATACAATTTTAGTGTACAAACAATATGGCCAAATATGAGGCATTAGTTTTAGGTCTCCATCTTGCCATACAGTGGGATATTTAAATCTTAAAGGTCTATGGATATTTATAGTTAATCATAAATAAGATAATTGACCAATATCAAACAAGAGATGATAAGCTTGTTCCTTATAAGCAGATTGTTGATAACCTCAAAACACATTTTAAATCTCTACAATTTGAGTAAGTTTCATGAGTCAACAATAGATCTACTAATGCCATGGTAATAATTAGTTACATGATTCAAATACATGATAGTGCTAAAGAGTATCAATTCATGATTGAAAATATTCTTCAGCCAACACATATTCTATTAGATTTAGAGAGGGTATGCACCATTGTTGATCCTAATCTCTCACCTGAGATACCATGGTACCAAGATTTTTATAACTATTTCCATATCCATGTATTTCCTACCAACCTTTCCAACAACCAACAAAAACTATTCTTTCATCACTTAACATGTTATATCCTCCTTGGAAACATGCTTTATTGTAAAGGCTATGATGGAATGTTTCTTCATTGTTTATCTTTAGGAGAATCTAAGCTGGCACTAAAGGAGGTTCATGAAAGAATGTGTGGGGACCATACCAATGGTGTATTCCTAGTAAATAAACTCCTTATAATAGGCTATTATTGGCCCAAAATAGAGATAGATGCTTTTAATTATGTAAAGAAGTGTGTTCCTTGTCAGTAGCATGGTAACTTGATACATGCACCTTCTTTACAATTGCAGTCAATTATAACACCATGGTCATTCTCAACACGGGGTCTTGATCTCATTAGGAAAATTAACCCAACATCTTCAGATGGCCATAGGCACATTCTGACTATGATTGAGTACTTTACCAAGTGGATTGAGGCCATTCCTCTCACTTATGTTACCAAGAAACAAATATCCGAATTCGTTCATTACCATATCATCTATCGATATGGAATCCCAACCCATATTATATCCGATAATAGTGGATCTTTTGTAAACCATGATGTGAAAAATCTTTGTGAAAAATTCAAGATCAAGCATAAGAAATCCACTCCATATAATCCACAAGGAAATGGACAAGCTGAGGCATCAAATAAAACCATTTTATCCATCTTAAAAAATATTTCCAATGATGTTGGTCATAATTCACATTAGCAACTCTTTCCTACCCTCTGGGCTTATAAAACCAATCATCGTACCCCAACTAGAGCTACTCCATACTCCCTTGTTTTTAGCATTGAAGTTATGATCCCGATTGAGATTGAGATCCCATCATTAATAATATCACTAGAGCACATTGAAGATGATGAAGACTATAGAGCCTCATGGCTATAAGAACTAGAAATTCTTGATGGTAAGCATTTGGCTGCCCTAAAAAACTTGTAGGCCTATCAAAATAGATTACAAAGAAGCTAAAATAAATGCATTCTCCCTCAATAATTTGAAATTAGTGACATAGTTCTAAAAGAGAACCAAAAGAACATGAATGCTAAACCCAAAAAGAAAGGCAAGTTTTAACTTAATTGGTTAGGAATATATATTGTCATAGTGAACTATGGATTAGGATCATATCAATTGGCTAAACCTAATGGTGATGAACTTTTGGAGCCCATGAAAATCATATACCTCAAGAGGTTATACACATGAACAACTTTGAATCATTATCTATAAGACCCTTGACTTGGGGGCAACCTATGTTGTTGTAATTTTATCCCACCCTTTTATCTTACCTTGAACACATTTTATACTACCTTGGTCCACTTTTCATGAATCCTGAAAGTAAAGGCTTTAAACCCTTGGCACTCTGAACACATTCTTCATCTCATTATGGATTACTCTCTTTGAGAAGCATATTCTTTGTTTTGTCTAGGAAATGTTATAAGCTTGAACACTTTTTTCCCTTGACCAATTATGATCTTAATTATGTCTCATGAATATTATGAACATCTTCAGCAGTTGTTCCACAAAGAAATCTAGCTAGGATAGTCTTTTCCAACTTTAGATGAGTGAATTGATGAATCTTCTTAGTTCCAACATTTACTACTCTTTCTTTTTTATCAAGAACCTCACTCTCACTAATTTGTTATCATGGGTCATTGTAGCCAACTTAGCTATCTTATTTTAACCTCTACTCTTAGGACATGCATCTCCTTGACTAGATGGTCCCACCTTGTGCATATTTTATCTCAAAAATAACAAAAACATTAGAAATAATTTGAAAATATCAAAAACATCAGAATATGATACATAAAAGAACAAAAACATTATCTCATGTTTCCATATATTTGTACATTCCTGTTCCACCATCCCACACTCTCACCATTTTGTGAGAAACTGTTAAGTTTGAATGCTCTTTCCATTTTATGAGCAACTATTATGTTTGAATGCTCTCTCAATTTTATGATCAACTGTTAAGTTTGAACACTCTCACCATTTTACAAGCAACTATTAAGTTTGAATGTCCTTGCCATTTAATGAGCAACTTAAGCCACACTCTCACCATTTTGTTAGCAAATGTTAAGTTTGAATGCTCTTGCCATTTTTCAAGTATAGAAATAGCATTTCATTTCATCTTGTCCCATGTGCTTGTCATTTTCAAGATCATTCTTTCTCATCTCATCAGTTTTTTGTTTTCTAGACCATTCTCATTTGTTTGCCATATCTTCTATTTCTTTTATAACATTAATCATGCTGGTCTAATCATCATTTTTCTTCTATCCCATTTCCTAGGAGAACTACATTTGGCCTGAAGTTCATGTTAAAACATCCATCCATGGAACTATGTAGACAACATCCACTTGTCTGGTACATCTAGAGTTAGCTCAGCCAACCCCTTCCTTTTTTTCTCTTCCCCTATTTCTTATGTCATTGTTCCTATTTAATTAGGGAACAATTATCATGTCATTATTCTTTGTTATGATGTGGTAGAAAGTAATGCCTCTACCACACATGCATGAACATTTGTATTTATACCACATTTGTATTTATACCACACATGCATGAACATTTGTAGTTCTTTCCTTGATTTTCTACAATTTTTTTCCTACTTTAAATCTTAATTATTCAAATCTTGATCTTCTGTTAGGTTCATTTATGTTTGTCTTTTTTTTTTTGCTTTTTTTTTTAAATGTAAATCACTGTAACTTTAATTTTGGTCATTATTTTAACATTAGCCTTAGTTATCGATATTCATATTTGAACTAGCTCAACACAATTGGAATCTTATGTCATTCTAATTTATTCATACTTATGATGCCTAATTTATTTTTCTATAGCAATCACTTTTTGCTCAATTCTCAAAGTCTTGACGTCAACATCAGCTCTGATGAATGATTCTCAAAAACACTTTGCAAAACCTAGGCTCATGATATGGAATTAGGCATCTAGGTAACATGCATTTTAGCACTCAACTCTATGCTTAAATGTGCATCTCTTCACATACATTATGAGTTTAATCAATTCTTATTCATTTTTCATCATTCCTCATTCCATTCTCTCCCAAACATGGGTGAACGACATTGGCCTAAAGTTCATGTTGGAACATGAGTCCATGGAACTATGTAGGTAGCACTCAATTTCTATTAAGGTCAACTCAACTATCTCCATTCTTATTTTCATCTCTCTCACCACTTTGTGCATTCTCATATGCTTGGTTTTATATGGCTTTCTAAGCCATTACACCTTTGCATGTACATTTACACCCACTCACTTTAACCTATCTTTTTAGTTATATATTTGAGCTAATTTTATTACCAATTGCCCATACTAGGGCACAATATATTAACACCATCTGAATCAAATCAGATCTATAGGGGAAAAATCATTATTTATTCTTTATTAAAGATCAAGATTCACCCTACTAGAGAATAGCTATTTTATCATGTTCACATTTGCTCTACTAGGGCACTTCTTATTATACTCTCTTTAGAGACCCCATTCTAGTGGTGCTTCCCTTCCTAAAGTAGAACATTCTTCATTTTCCTCTAATTACAAGATCTCCACATTAAAGCCCGTGATGGCAATATTTTAGTGTGCAATTTGTCTTAGGATTGATCAATGTGATAAACACATAGTTTATACTCTCAAATTGGGTATGTTTATAGTGTGTCACTTACATTAATGGATTGTATCTTTCTCATTACATCTATCTCTAGGGCCTAATATACCTCTAATTATATTTTGATCATTGATGTTAATCATTTTTGCAAGCATTAGCTCATTTATATGTGATCTATTCCATGGGTTAATCTCTCACTTTCTCTCTCTTTTTGAGAGTCCATCCTTTTCTTCCATCCTAGTATGTCCTCTCAAGGGGGCATCATGGGTCTATTCCAATTTATTCTTGATAACTCTTTTCTTTGAAAATACTTTTCTTTACTTTAATGTCATGTTACATCTTCTCAAATAAGGGCACAATGTAGACATCTAATTCCTAGCACCATTTGTGTTGAAATTATCAATCTTACTCGAATTGTACTCAAATGCACATTTTAAGTCAAAATCCATAAAACATGCTAAATGGTTCTAACTTGTCATTTAAAAGTGCTAATTTAGGTTAAAGTATCCCTAAATGGGGAAATGCAATTTATGGGCCAGCTAACTTTGATAAATTTATTTTGAGTCAAAATGATGATTTCACTGTTTGTGCTCTGGATCACTCTTTTCTCCTAAATTAATTGGTACACACCATGTACCTTTGTTATTTTTTGTTGGAAACATCTAAAATAAAAATACAATTCTGGCACATCTAACATAACCTTCTAATTCTTCTTGATTCAAACTACAACTCAGTAATATGACTTTCTGACCATTTTGATTAATTGAGGGTCAATTTTCAAATAATTGCACAAATGTTGATTAACTTTGTTTAAGTATAATTAATCCAAATCAAGATCTTAAGTGGATTTTCCATGAGATTTGTTGAATATTTATTTTTGAAAATTAATTCCTATCAACTGCATCATTAGGTGACTTCATTTCTTGGGAAGACATCCCTAGGCCGTAAATACCACAAATATCAGGATTATGGGTCACCCATGCCTAGTTAATGCATCCCATGCCTCTTTAATTTCCCTTATTCCAAGGTCATGATGAAGATAATTATGTATTTAATTGCAAATATTAGGATTATCCATTGCCACACATCTCAATCTTGAGTTGGACGGTCATGGTTGATCTTGACCAATCTCAAAAATATATAAATAGAGAGGCCATGAACATAATTTCTAAGCTATTTTGGTGAAAGTTTATTATGCTCAAATATCTTCAAAAGAGCTTGAATATTCAAAATTTATAATGCTAAATTGTTTCCACAAGGCTTTGCATTTGATCATAGATTTTGTTTGCAAGCTTCATTGATAGGCTAGATTAGTGATTTGGAATCAAGAACCTAGGTTTTATGGAGTGTTCTTGAGGCATTGGAGGAGCTTACCACCATTTTTGACAAAGACAAGGATGCTTGATCAAGTGAGAACATGTTTTTGAGCCATATAGGCATGGTGAATCCATTTGGGAAGGTAATATGATGTTACTTTCTTTCATTTATTTCTTGTTATCCTTTGTAATTCCCATAGGAATATATAGGCTTGGTTAGTTAGTTATTTATGCATGTTTCATCATTTATGGACTAATGCTTGACCAACTTGCTTTGTAATCCTCTCTACACATATTGATGAAGGCATGCTATGCTCAATTAGGAAATTGATAGAAATATATTATACCAAATAACTTTTATCAAATGAATTATATATATTTGTACATCCAATCCAATTGATTGGGATTGGCCCACTATGGTAACTACATATAATGTGATATCAATCAAATTTTCAACTTGTTATTTTGGTTATTGAAAACATAGTTGAGATGGGTGATGAGTTTCTAACAAGATAAACCAATCCATGTTAATACATCAAAAAATAAAAATTCCAACAAAATTATATTAGGTATTTTATATTTTATTACGCAAAATATACCAATGATGAAATTAAGGTATATGAATGTAAATCTAGAGTATATAACACTCACTTGAAATTTTACCTCTGAAAAGGTATATGTTGTTGTATTGACATGGATAGATGTAGTAAGGGTTGGCCCACTACCTAGTTATGATGTTGAAGGCAATGTCTCCTCCTGAAACACAAAAATAATACATATATATTATTCAATTTAAACATGTAAATTAATTTTTAACTTTTAAATTTTCAAATATAACTTAAAACTTTAACATTCAATTTATATAAAAGATAACTGCATGTGTGTAGAGACTTCCAACATATCCAAGCCTACTGTGTGTGCCAATAACTCATCAGTCAAGACCATATACTCTAAGACCCCTAAAGCAGCACCACCATCATCTGAAGGTCTAATGTATATATCAACACAACATCTGCATGGGTGGGGTTAGGTACAACCACTAGCTGGAGTATCTCAAGCATTTATTTCTAAAATTCTACTCGTATGATGAATGAGTGTATCAGTCAACATACTAAGCACATGCAAAGTGTCTATCTCCAAAAACTTTGTCACCATAAGGAGAATCTCTAGATGAAGTGGTTTTTAGGTAGGGATCCTTATAGGGTGATTATGTACATCATGTGCACCTAGTTGATCTTATGTAGAGCCTTTTCCTTGACCATTAAACTCACCATAGTCAAATTAGTTTGGAATTTGATTAAGGATAGACTTTCACTAGAGTTTCCTCAAAAATTACAAAGGGACCTCATGGTTATTACAAGGGGGATAGTCAAACACCATCCACCATCACTATAAAAAATTATCTTTAATCAAATTATGATGGCATCGATGGATTGGGAAACATTGTTTTGTTATGGGAAATGAGGCATTAGTGGTCAGGTTAATAAATAAGGCATACATTTGATCTTTTGTTATATTCTTCTTCTTCACCTCATATGCTGATAATTTATCAGCATAGTAAGCCCTAAAACTACCCCTATATGACATCCATATATCAATCTGACTTGCTATCAATTCAACTTATCCTAATACTAACTCTAGGGTATTGACTAATTAGGTGTAGTGGGTGTTCATAGAAGTGGGCTCCCTCAATCTCTTAATTATCTACTCAATTTCAATTTTGTTCTCCACTATGTGTGCAACTATAACTTCTTAGCTACATGGGGGATATAGTGGAATTATAGAAGGGTTAGGCAAAGGGTTAGGTAGAGGGTTGGAAGGGTTGGGTAGAGGGTTAATCAAAGGATTAGGTATAGGGTTAGGAAGATCATGCCAAACTATTAGAGGAAAATTAAAAATCAAACTATGCAATTTCCATTCATAAAAAATTCAAATAAATTTATTTATTTTATAAAAAACCTACCTTTTCTTCATGGTAGCATCTTCGATCTCATGAATGTAAGGCAAAAGGAAAATCTGCAAGCCAAAATTTGAACTAGAGGGAAAAAGGAATATCCACAGGACAAAATGTGACCACAAAGAACCACAATGTGAATGATAAGCAAGAAAAAATGAAAGGAGTCGAGGGATTTATTTATTTTATAATTTTAGAAATGTGTATACATTATGTTTAATTAAATTAATACATACGTGTTCCTATAATGCATATGTGCTACTATAATTAAACATAACACATATGCATTATTGTTATAATGTGTACACATTATGGTATAATGCATACGTGTAGTGGGTTATGTCCATGGAATTTTCCACCAACTCCATGCATATACCCAATTGTTTTTTACTTATTAAATGACATATGAAGTTTCTAGTTTAAAATATATATATATATATATATATATATATATATATATATATATATATATATTTCCATTCTCTTCATTGCAACATTTGACAATTGAGATTTAATTTAAGGTTATATACCTATAGACACCCATATTAAAAAAATGGCCATTGATCTATTGTTGTATTCTTGATTATTCTTATTTATGAAAATTTTACCATTTAATGAATTTTTAAGATGGACTCAATACCAAATGAGTGTCTATTTCATTCACTGAGCCTAAAAAGCACCTTAATTGTTATGTAAAAAGTACATTTTATTAAATCAAATCTAGTTATCACTTGCTATTCACACATCTCATTAACTAAGTGATACTTGTCCTTGAAAATGATCATGGATATATGAGTCTTCCAAGATAATCTCATACCCCAATAACTTGTGTCTTTTCATTATGTCTCAATATTTTATTCATTGAGATTTTTGTTTGAGCATTATGTTTAAACATTTGGTATGGTAGGTTTGCTTTTTAGGTTTTATGTTTTGGGTATTTTTTTTGGTAGCTTTTCAATGTTTATGTTTCTATCACTTATTTTCATTTGAAATTTAGTCTTTGAAACTTTTATTATGCATAAATTTAGCCCTCAAAGAAATTGAGTCAATTTTTTTTTTCAAAACAATTTTCGTAATGCAATTCATTCTTATTAGAGTTTTTGTTTTGGACATTTTGACCAAAATAATTTCCCCAAATCAATTTGTCTATATTTGTGTCATAGACATTTTATTTGATGAGATAAGTCTTCAAGTTTTGTGTCTTGGACATTTTATCTGATGGAAATAGGTCTTTGTATTTTTATTGTGGGTCTTTTATAAAGATCGATCCCCAACAATAAATCCAAATATCCAACTTTTGAGAATAATATAAGAACTTTCTATACTTAGCCAAATAAAGTAAAAATGTTTCCAAATAGTCTCCCACCAATGTAAACTAATGAAATTTGAATTATACCATGAAATATAAAGGAAGTGAATGTTGGGTATTTAATATCATGTAAAATAGTATTGAATGTGATAATCCATATACATGACATGCATCCATTGAAGCTTTCATTGATATAAAATGAAACTTACCCTCAAAGTCTACTACTATCATACTCCAGAAAGAACCCTAGCTACTACCTATGAAGAGACCATGAGGAAAAAAATGATTTACAGCAAGGGTAAATTTGATTTTACAACACATATCACATAAAGGGATACTAAAAACAACACTGAGTATGTATATTATAATGGCATCTTCATCTAGGGCATTTTGAGGAACAAATACACCATCCCCATACTTAGTCAAGGAATCTACATAGTTCACTGATATTTTTTTTATGCAAGTATATTCAATAATAGATACACATATTATTCATAGCTATGGGATGTACTGGATTCTATGAATGTATTTTCATTAAAGGATGAGATGACACTCTTTTATTAGATGTTAGTCAAAGAATTATTGGCCTTCAAATGATAAATATTATATTTTTCCATGCATCGACCTCCTATATAATTTTTTTTAGAAAGATAACATAGCATGCCTTCCTCCATCACATCACAAATTAAATAGTTATCACCTAAATTTTGGGATCTGACTTTTAGAGGTGCCTATCTTTATCCATAACTAACACATACTTGGACAAGCACACATTGCTGAAGTAGAATGAGAACACAAATGAGAAGTTGTTATCTTCCTGGTTATTCCCTAAACAAACTATCACTTAAAAAGGGAAGAAAATAAAAGGGGTTATTTCCATAAATAAATTCATAATGGGGATACACATTGGCATGGTTATTTTGAATCAACTCTAAGGTATGTCAAGCATTCATTTTATTAATTTAGACTGGGTGCCATTACTACACATGATGCCAACCCATGATTCTACATTTTCCTTGGGAGAAATAATTAGATTCCATATAAAAGAATAGGTAATTCAAAAGGATAAGTACCCTACACTTGTGGGACATTTTTATATGATGTCCTATTTACTTGATGAAATTTTCAAAACCTATTATAAAGTCCTCAGGTAATTATAGTTTCTAGTCAATGATTACATCAAGAATAGAATTTGTGACCACTTCCAATTTTTTCATGTGTATACCTACACAAAGAACATGGTAAAGATTGTTGAGAATGTATATCCTCAGGTTTTTCAAGCCATCCATAGCTTGCCCATGCCCCACATTGGAGAGAATATTGTGAAAACACTAGATGAAAGAGGGGATTACTTTTGTATCCAAATTTTCAAAGTTATAATAATCTAGGGAAAAAAGTATACCCCCTGTGTCTCCCAATATATTTTTTAGACAAGCTAGAGGAACAAGAGATCAACTTTCAACTATGGTGGAGAATTGAGGAAGATTTGTTGAAAAAAGTGAAGAAAATTTCATACTTTGGCAACCATGTGGTCATTGGTATAATGGTATACACCATGAAGAAGTATTGTGGAAAAGTGGGCAATAACTGGAAGAGTTATCATCTCCCCACACTTCCACATAAGGACTAGGATCTACATGGTTTAATTTAGAATCACCTATAGGGACTTAATATCCCCTACACCCATATCTCTTATGCATATGAATTTTTTATTCTAAATTCAAAACATGATGATGAAGTGTTGGAAAGATCAGAGATTGTGGGATTGAAATATGATAATTTAAGAATGATCTAGGATGAACTTCTAGTCTTCTCAAGGGAATTAGATAGAAAAAATTCCATTTACAAAGGATGGGAACATTTAGACTTTTGCAGAGGATAGTCCAAGGAGCAATCCAAGGAGTAGGTTGGTTCCTCGTCTTAAGGAATCACTTTGAAATTGAAGCTTAAGACTATTAAGAAGGAGCCTGGGGTAACTAAACATAAAATTAGGGGAGAATGGGTGAGATATCCCATTAGTTTAGACTCTAATGAGAAGAAACAATAATGAGAAAGGCCAACTATGATCAAAACTCAAGTAACTACTACTAGTCCTTAGGCCCATATTACTATATCTATTGGGATAGAAATACAAGAGGAAAGTACATAAACCCAACAAGGCTCCCCTACCCAGCTAAATAGCCCTCTCATATACATAAGGAAACCTAGTACCTCTATAAGGAGTCTTATAGTTTATTTATCTCAAGGCTTTCTTGCTACACCTCAAAACTTAGGAAAAGTAAAAGGAGAGGTTGTTGAAATTAAGGATTTTAAAGAGGACTCTAATGTCGATCTATAAAAAGCTAAGGCATTAAGCCTTGAAGTATAACTAGCATCTAAAGTCTCCTAGGTACCTAATATTTTTTGATTGTTCCTTTACCTACTATTACAATATTTAGCCATGTTCCTATTTCTTCTATGTTGAGGTCTCTAAAGGTGGAAATTCCTACTTCCACATCCATTGGCACCTTTTTTGAAACCATATTCATTCAATTCCCCCTTCTCACCCCAAATATTGAGAAGGATGTTACCTCCACTACTATTAGCCCACAATATATTTCCATTATTTTCACCATGGCTACCTCCTTTGTCCCTATTGGTAACACCACTATTAGAGCTATGAATAAGAAGATATCTAGAAAAGTGTAGACTACTATGATGACTCCATAATTCCATAACTATTCCACTCAAATTTCCCTTCCCATTCCATCCACCACTTACACAAAGTAGACCATTATGGCAAGTTATAGTAGGGGAAGGAAGGTCAAACCTAAATTGGTCACAGCCCATCCAGTCCCTTAGTTTGGAGTAGTGGACTGGTCTAAGATCATTTGTCCTTCCTTACTTGATATCCTTGTCAAGGTACAAAATAAACAACCAAAAGTTGAGGAGGCTTAAGAAGAGGTTGTAGTCATAACCTTAGATGCATCACAATTAGACATTCCTCCTTGGGCTATGGACCTAAAAATCAAGGCCTCCTAAATGCTTAGTTTTAATATCACTGAGCTCCCTTTCATCTCCACTTTATTCAACCCACCATCTGGTAGTATACAAGGAGTAAAGAAGAGGAAGTTAGAGGATGATAAAGTTAGGGAGATAATATTTTGGCAAAGATAGGAAGTGTTCTCCCACATCAAGAGGTATAATAGGTAGCCAAGATAGTTTCCCTATGTTGAAAATTTTATAGATATGGCTAAAGAACACAAAGATTCCATGGCCATCATCCATGGAGGTATGAAAATGGCAAGAGAAGAACTTAAGGGTAACGGAGAAAAAATGAGGGAGAAATAAAAGATAATGCATATCCCTATAAGCATAAAGGTAGAGGTTCAATAAGTAGCCTCCAAATGTTACAACTCCTTAGAAGTAGTGGAATTCATAAGGGATGATTTATCCCCACATGTGAATAAAACTAATCCATTGTTTAATTCTTTAAGACATGACAGTAACAAGCTGAAGATGCTAGTTGATTATATGGTCAATAAAATGTATAGTCATCTAGACCTTATGACACCACTTGAGGCATCTAATGCTTTCAATTTAGTTTTCATTAGGTAATAAGAAGCTTGGGAATGGTTACAATCAATTGGGGGTTACAATCAATTGGGGCTTTAATCCCCAAAAATTAGACACATGAGGCCTAAGTTCTTCAAATTTTAGATGATCTAAAGTTATTAATAGTGAAAGATGCCATAGGTAATTTGATTAGAAAGATCAATTTTTATAAACAAATTTAGAAGGCAACCAATAATTTTAAATAATGTCTAAAAGGCTTGACATTGGAGAAGATAGAAGATGAGTTAAGAAATTCTAAAAAGGTCACTAAGGTGAAGATATTGAAGAATAATTTCTAGATGATGAAGGTTTAACATGCAAAACTACTCAACCAAGTTAATAGGATCCATCGACCCTATTTACTTAGCTTGAACATCATAGGAAAGAAACATGATACAATAGACAAATGTTACAAGGAAAATAAGGCAAAGAAGAAGTAATCTCAAGCTACTACTTCAAGTGCCATTTTTACATCTGCACCTTCTACTTCTACCACCCTAGCCACTATACTAACCAAAGTACATGTGGATATTTAGATGATGTATCCTTAACAAGGAAAAGATTTTGTGCATTTATAATTCGGTATATATTTATAATTTTCTTATAATTCAGGCCATAATTGTAAAGTTTCCTTTTCTTTTTTTTACATATGCACACATTGCATGATCTTGTAAAGGCTAACTTAGTTAATTGACAACTATAAGAAGAATCTTGTATGTTTTTAGCTATATTTAGAACTTATGTTATAAATATTACATATAAATAACTTTGCATGAACTTGGGGGACAAGGCAACCCCTTCCCCAAGCCTATGTAAATAATTGTAATCCACTAGCTGGAAAGGGTAAAAAAAACTCCATATACAAGAGGAACATCAATTTTGATTGTCATCGAATGTGTTTGTTTATTCTCTCTCGAATTTATATGTAATTAGGCTTATCTTATTCTAGTTGTATTATTCAATAATCCCTAATGTGCAAAGGATGCAAATGGGTTCTTAATTATCTTGATTGATGTATTAATCCTAGATGTGCAACAACTATTGAAATATCAGTAAATTATGTTGATTAGGATAATTGAGTTGATTGATTCATAATTTTAAATGTGTATGAGTGATTTTTTTATGTTATTTTCTATGTATTTTCAAAGCTACCTCAGATACCTTAGTAGCTTGAGTCATAATCTCCTAAGTAAGAGTGTGAAACAACTACTCTTAAAGGAACAACCTTTGACTGAGGCCTATGAGTTTCCTACATTGATATCTCCATAGACATCTCAACCATATTTTATTGTGTATGTATTATTTATGTTAGAAATAATCATAGGTTTTGAAAGTGCTTGTCCATTTAGAAACTAACCAAGGAAGTTATTCTTGAAAACCATAGACTCTCCTTTTTTGTCTTACCCTTCCCTCCTTTTTGAGTTTGTTTTAAGACCTACCCATTGTAGATTAGAAACCAATCATCCATCCAACTCACATAGTAATTCACTACCTGTTAGAGACCATGCCTCCATCCAAAACCCTTGTTAATAATATTCATGTCCTAGTAACTATTCCATCAATAGATTATTTAGATCACATACCTGTAACTCATACCCTAGAGTGGAGTTTACCTCTATTGAGATCCTAAAATGTTAGGGGCAACCTCATTGACTATGGTATGTATAAAAAACACATCAATAATTTCACTAACACTAAAAAGGAATTCCTTAACCTAAAATAATAATAGTTATTCTTTACATAGATTTGCATTGGAGTCACTCAGGAGAGTGACCAAATCTAATTCCTAAGATGGTTTTCTAGTCTTATCCTTGCCAAATCAGAGGAGACCTAGAACTATGTCAATATCCCTAGTTCACAACAATCCACCTCTTTAAACTAGGAACCCTTTACCTATATGTAACACTTTACCTATTAATTAGTTAATGGATCAACCACCTTGGTTAGTTGGATCTATTATTTCCATCCTAGGAGACATGCATAATTTACCTATAAATATTGCAAAGTATCTTCCATCCTTTTCTACTTTAGAAGAAAGGATAATATAATAAAATATAAAATATTTCAAGGCTAATTTTGGATTAATGAATGTTGTCAATGAAGATATTTCATGAAAATTATTCACTTTTACATTAATAGACACTATTTATGATTGGTATTTAAATCTAACAGAGAACTTCATCACTTCTTGGGATGGATGTCAAGCTAATTTTCTTGTGAAATTTGGATAGGTCACCTACCCTATTTTGGTATACCGAAACTTTAAAAAAAATGAAGATAAAGCCTAATGAGCCTATTCAATTTTTAAATTCATAGTTTCAAAAGATGTAAACTAGTTAACCCCAAGATATAAACTAGAAGCTGCATTGGCATTGGAGATGTACAAAAACACCCCAAATACCATAACTTCCATGGTCTTAAGAAGAGAATATGCTACCAATAATTTATTACTAACATATAAATAAGCCATCAACATAGATAGACATCTCAATCCCTAAATACCTAGCATACCTAATGTTAACAATAACTTCATATCATTGCACTCAATATCACATGTAAAGTAGAATGCCCTAACATTCAATTAGAACTAGATATATGCACCACCTCCATTAACACAAAAAACATATTCAAGCTATAGCTTATTGAATAATCATGGATTCAATAATGTTTACCAGTAGAATCAAAAACCAACTGCACTTCCCACTTCTTTTCTACAAGGTACTAGCTCTACAAAGATAGAACTAGATTTTATTCAAAATATGGTTTAAATTTGTATCAATGGCTTCTTAAATATGAAAAGGAGGATGAGAAATGATAATGGCCCACTTGGTACCTAGAATGATAGATTTTATAGATATAATGAACCATTCAATAGGCTTATAAATAATATATAATAATCCAATAAGCTTCTAGATATGAACATGGTCGAAACAAATCTTCCCAATTGGTGAAAAATTCATAACACTTCCAAGCATGGTGAGATCAAATGCATTAAATTTTATTCAACATTAAAAATATTTCAAATAGAGGTGGTTAGGAAAGACCATATGGATAATCTGCCTAAGCATCATTTGGATCCTATCCCTTCCAACACTATCATGTTCTTTGAAACTCATGAGTTTCCCTTTCTAGGTGAAGATGATAATGAGTCAAAGGATAGCATAGATGAAGTTCATGATTTATAATAATTCTATAAAGGTGGCTACAATCTAAGGAATAAGCAACCACTCACAAATTCAACTCCTCCAAATACTACTACAATTCTACCTAATCCTAAAGTTGACAAAAATCCACCTCCTCTAAGAGGGAGTGATCAACCTTAGGGCAAGGAGGAACCTAGAAAGGGATTATATAACATTTCAAAAGACATGAATAATATGGCATAAAATATAACTCTTCATGAGTTAGCTCAGATTACTGATAAAAAAGAGTTTTTATATAGGTCTATTATAGGGAAGACACCTATGGAGAAAGTTAAAGAATCCATGAATAAATTGAAAGCATATAACACCAATGTTATCTATAAGATCAAGCCAAAATTTCCACCCTTTTTATTATCTATCAGGGTATTTAGTAAGAATATTCATAATTTTTAAGTTGATTTTGGAGCTTCTTCAATTGTCATGCTTTCTTCCATATGTCAAAAACTTGGTTCAATGCCAAGCACTTCAAAGATGAAAATTTTAAAATTTAACAAGATAGTAGTGCATATAGTTGGAAAATTAAGGGATGTGCATATCCAAGTAGCTTTTAAACCATGCATTTATATGATCATTGATATCCTCATGGTTAACATACCTAAAGGCTATGGACTCCTGCTAAGTAGAGACTAGTATAAAATACTCAATGGATATCTTTCTATAGATTTATCTCATAGCTAACTGTCATGGAAAGGATTTACAAATCAAATAAGAATTGATATAGAGTTGAGAATGAAGTATCTCATCATGGAATATAATGTCAAGAATGAAAAGGTGAAGTATGGATCCCCTAGTCTTGGTATTTACACCTTCTCTATGCATAATCAAGTACAAAATATAGAATATGAAGGTTCTAATTAGTTATGGACTTTACACTTTGATGGTTCTAGATCTAAGCAAGGGTCAAGCATAGGGATCGAGCTGATTGATCCATAGGGTAATAAATTTGTATTAGCATAAATATTACTATTTCCATGCATGAATAATAGAATAGATTATGAGGCTTTAATTATGGGATAACAATTTGCACTAAAAAACCATGTAAAATAGATATTAGTATTTGGTGACTCAGAGCTGATAGTTAACCAATTCAAAAACAAATACCAATGCAAGATATCTTATTTGATAAGATACAAGCATAAACATGGGATCTAATTGAAATATTTGAATATTTGAACATAGTATCCCTTCCTAGAAAACAAAACCAAGCTTCCAATTCACTAGTTGTTGCTATTGATGATATGGAACACCTAAAAAAATGTAAGGTAAAATCATTTTCCATTAAATTAGTTCCTTTCCCCTTTGTTCATGATAATGTAAAAAATTTCCATGTTTTTAATGACAACAAATAAATTATTTAGTTTATAACTAATTTACAGGAATTTAAGTCCCAAACCATTGATGACAAGGATATTAATCACCTCTATCAAGAGGAATCAGATAGAGAAGGTATTTTCCAACTCAAAGAGAATCACATCCCAACTATGTTGGTCTCTTTGGAAAGGTCCTTTGACATAAAACCTCATAAACTTAAGAAGCCCAAGCTTAACACCTCAGGAAGCCCAAGGTCAATGAATCATACTTCAAAAGAGAAAATATAGGAGATGAGCATCACCCATGATATGTTAATATTGGTCTCAATTGCACCCTAGAAGAGAGACAAAAAATGAAAGACTTGTTAAGCACAGGATATAATGAGAGGTGGGGGGGTGAACCAATATATCATATATCTTATAAAACTTTCCTTTAACCAAAATCCACTTAATCAAATATTCAAGATATGTAATAAAACTCAAACAATAAATACCACACAAGATAGAGAGAGACACCAGATATAACCTGGAAGCCCAATGTGGGAAAAACCATGGAGAACAATCTCAAGTATATGAATGAGCACCAACCCAAATAATATTCACAAGCACAAACTTGAAAGATCACAATACCCCTTTGCCAAGCACCAACCTAACTACTATTCATGAGTACCAACCCATAGGAGCACCACACCCCTTTATCGAGCACCAACCCAGCTACTATTTGTGAGCACCAATCCACAAGAGCACCAACCCCTTTGCTGAGCACCAACTCAGCAACAATTCGTGAGCACCAACCCCTTTGTGTATACCACACACCTATCTCTCAATGTTGCTATCTCAACAAATGATAGTTTAATACATCTCTTTCCTCTCTCTCACCTTTGCTCTTCTAAGTTAGATATAACAAATACAAATCATATTCATCTCTCATAATTGCTCTTCTAAGCTAGATATTACAATATCAAATCAACCTCTATCTCTCATATTACAAATGGCTTCTCAAGCCTTTATTTATAGCTTTCCAAATGAACTTTGGCCTTCCCCCTTTGTGACCCTTCAATCCTCATGGAAAATGGTGCCAAATTTGTATGACCCTTCATATTCAAGCCTTTGAAAAGTCATGTGGTGACCCTTCATGACCTAAAACGTCCTTCCCACATTTGTCCTTGTCTTTGGTGACTTTTCATATTCCTTAAAGTGTCCCTTCATGAGAAATTGTGCCCTTCCTCTTTTGTCTTCACTTGGTGACTCTTGGAATTTCCCAAGATGACTCTTCATGGGGGAATGCATCCCATCCTTCTTTTGTCTTTACCCCATGACACTTTGACTTCTCCATGGGCCCTTCTTTTGTCTCATATGCAACCAAAAATATATTCATTAATATTAAATAAATATTTACTCACATTAGCCAAGATATATCTATTACAAGCAATATTAAATGCAATGGGGCCTTTATCACCAATAATGCTAGACCTTTGACATCAATGACCATATTTCCAACAAGACTTAATTAATTAGTATAGGGATGCCATTTCTTGGACATATGAAGATTTGAAAGTGTGTGACCTATAACTCATTATTCATATGATACCTTTGAAGCCAAATCATAAGTCATTTAGATAGAGTCTAAGACTAATTAATCCTATTCTAGAGCTTCTCATCCAGAGAGAAGTGGAGAAGCTATTAAGCATAAAAATCATCTTTCTAATAAGACATTCCTCCTAGGTGGCCAATTTGGTCCCACTAAGAATTAAAAATGATGAGATAAGACTATTTAAGTATTTTAGGAACCTAAATAGGGATTTTTAAAAGGACCATTATCCCATACCTTTTTTTCATGAGGTGATATAGATAGTAAGTGTTTCTAAAATGATGTCCTTCTTGGATGGAATTTTAGGCTATAATCAAGTACTGGTGCAATCCAAGGATAGAATAAAGACTACATTTTCTATGAAGTGGGGTACATAAACATACAAAAGGACGTTTTTTGGAATAATAAATGTAGGGGATACTTTTTATCATGCCATAGATCATGCATTCAAAGGAAAGACAAGAAAATTTATAATCATCTACATGGATGATCTTACGGTATTTTCAAATAATAGGGATGATCATATAAGCCACCTCCAGTCCATATTAAAGAGATACATAAGGTTTGGTGTTTCATTAAACTAAAATAAGAGTATATTTAGAGTGACTGAAGGCAAGCTCTAGGGACATATCATCACCAAGATGGGATCACCATTGATCCAGAAAAAATTCAAGGAATTTTGAGGATTACACCACTAAACAACAAGAAGGATCTCAAATAAATCATTAAAAATATTATCTTCATAAATAAGTTCATCTCAATATTTTTAGAAATTTTTGGGCCTCTAAATTCCATGCTAAATTAGGATACAAAAATAGAGTGGATATCTAAAGCCTGAAAGTCCTTCCAGGGCATTAAAGATGCAATATCATAGGCTCCAATATTAATCAGTCCAAATTTCATGAAATATTTCTACTTGTATTCATTCTCTTTAGAATATAAATTTTATTATATTATAACATTAAAAAAAGATGAAAATGAGCATCTAATTGCATTCATGAACATAAACTTGAATGATGTAGAACTTAGGTATTCCCCGATTGACAAACAATTTTTTCCCTCGTTAAAGGAGTAAAAAAATTCAACATTACATTTCGAGGAATAAAATCATTACCATCATGTTTATTCTTGATATCAAGATCACCCTACAACAAAATGAATTAGGAGAATGTTGAGGCAAATGGATGGAAAAATTATAAGAATTTAATATAAAAATCAAGCCTGCAAAGATTATTCAAGGTCAATGCATCATTTAGCTCATGACTGAAATTGATATGCATATCATTATGGAAGAGATATGTGAGGCTCAAGTATATAAAGTAGAATGGTATACTAAATCTTATATTACTTTCTCATAGGCACTTGTCCCCTAAATCTCATCAAAAAGAAAAGAACTTTGAGGCTCAGAGCTACCCATTTCATGATCGAGAAAGGAATCCTCTACAAAATAAAATATAAAGGAATTTATCTCATATATCTATTTATAGAGGAATCTATAGAGATTATAGAGAATTTAAACCAAAATATAGGAAATGGTCATCCATCTAGGAATACCAAATCCCATAATATATTAATAATGGGATATTATTTGCCAATTATTTTTAAGGATACTCATGCTCATGTGAGAACATGTCACGAATGCCAAACTTTGGGTAAAAGGGAAGTACACATAGTAATTCCTTTATATTTAGTGTTTGAGGGAAATCCATTTTCCCAATATGAGTTATATTTCATTGGTATCATCAACCCAAATTCCTTAGAAGGTCATAAGTTTGTACTCACTACTACAAACTAGTGTACTAGATGTATTGAAACCATAGCCACAAAGAATTACAAATCACAATATATGATTCACTTCATGGAGGAAAAAATAATCAAGAGGATGCTAAAGAAGAGGTTTTAGTCATGACCTTAGATGCATCCTAATTAGACATTCCTCCCTAGGCTATGGACTTAAGAAGCATGGCCTCTTAAATGCCTAGTTTTAAGATCACTAAGCTCCCTTACATCTCCACTCTATTTGACCATCATATAATATAATAGAAATGGTAAAGAAGAGGATGTTGGAGGATGAAAAAATAAGGGAGATAATCTTTTAGGAAAGATAACAAGTTTTATCCTCACTAAAAGGTAGAATAGGCAGCCAAGATAGTCTCCCTATGTTGAGAATTTTGTAGATTTGGCTCAAACACACAAGGATGCCATGGTTACCATATATGAAGGTACCACGATGGTAAGACAAGAACTTAAGGCTGAGATAGATAAATAAGGGATCAAGTAAATACAGTTCATATCCCTATATGCACAAAGGTGAAGGTTCAAGAAGTAGCCTCCAAATGTTACAACTACTTGGAAGTATTGGAATTCATGAGGGTTGAGTTAGCCCCACATGTGAATAAAACTAATAAATTATTTAATTTTTTGAGAGATGATAATATCAAGTTGAAGTTACTATTTTATTACATAAGCAATAAAATGTATAGTCATCTAGACCTCATGACACCACTTGAGGCATCTAATACTCTCAATTTAGTTGTCATTAGGCAATAAAAATATCAAGAATGGTTATAATTAATCATGTCTTTAATCCCCAAATATTAGACACCTGAGGCCCAAATTCTTCAAATTTTAGATGATCAAAAGTTATTAAAAGTGAAATATGCCATAAGTAAATTGATCATCAAGATCAATTTAGATAAACTCATTGAGAAGGCAACTAATAATTTGAAAAAAAGTTTACAAGGCATGACATTAGACGAGATAGAAGATGAGTTAAGTGATGCTATAAATAAAGTCACTAAGGTGGAGATATTCAAGAATAATTTCTAGATGATGAAAACTAAACATGCAAAAATCTTCAGCCAAGTTAATAGGATCCATCGACCTTCTTTGCTTAACTTGAACATAATATGATATCTGCATGATGTAGTCGATAAGTGTTACAAAGAGAAAGAGCTAAAGAAGAAGAAATATTAAGCCAATACTTCAAGTTCCGTGTCTATATCTACACATTCAACTTGTACTACCATAGCCACTACACCAACCAAAGTATATGTGGTTATTCAGATGATGTAGCCTTAACAAGGCCATGATTTTCTTCATAATTTTGTAATGGTGTATATATCTATAATTTTCTTATAATTTGAGCCATAATTTTAAAGTTTCCTTTCCTTTTTTTTACACATGCACATGTTACATAATATTGTAAAGGTTAACTTAGTTAATTGATATCTATAAGAAGACTCTTATACAGTTTTGACCACAGTTAGAACTTATGTTCTAACTATCACATGTAAATGAATTTGCATGAACCTAGGGAATGAGGCAACTCCTTTCCCAATCATATTTAAATATTTATAATCCACAAGTTGGAAAGGGTAAAATATATATATATATATATATATAGGAGTAGTATCAATTTTGATTATCAATGAATGTGTTTGTGTATTATCTCTACACTTTTTTTAAAATTAGGTTTATCTTCTTTTGGTTGTATGATTCAATAATCCCTAGTGTGTAAAGGCCATGAATGGGTTCTTAATTATCTATATTGATGTATTAATCCTAGATGTACAACAAATATTGGAAGATTAGTAAATTTTATTGATTAAGAAAATTGAGTTGAGTGATACATAATTCTAAATGTGTATGAGTGATTTATTTGATGTAGTTTTCTATGTGTTTTTAAAGATTCCTCAGATACCTCACTAGATTGAGTCATAATCTCATAAGTAAGAGCGTGAAATAGTTTCTCTAAAAGGAGAAATTTTTGACTAAGGCCCATGAGTTTCCTACATTGATATCTCCTTAGACATCTTAGACATGTCTAATTATGTGTGTGTGTGTGATTGTTGCTAGAAACAAGAATAGGTTTTGAAAGTGATTATCAATTTAGAAATCAACCAGGGAAGTGATTCCTAAAAACAATAGAGTATCCTTTTCTACCTTATGTTTCCCTCTATTTTGAGTTTGTTTTGAGACCTACCCATTTTAGATTAGCAACTAGTCCTCCATACAACTCATGTAAGAATTCACTACCCTTTAAAGACCATACCTCTATCCAAAACCCTTGTCAACAACTTACATTCCCTAAAACTTATGATATCAACCAAACCACATACCTGTAACTCATTCCTTAGAGTGGAGTTTATCTATATCGAGATCCTAAAATGTTAGAGGTTACATCATTGACTGTGGTGTGCATAAAAATTGTATCAATAGTTAGGGTTTATTTTAACCCTAATTTTATACACTTATATGGATTAATTCAAATATTAATTCACTTCATAGATACTCACTTTTCATACCCCAATTTATAGTTAAGTTCTTATATTATCCAAATCTCACCTAAGGTTTGGTCTCTTACTTCCATTTAAAGAAGGGGTTTATAAACCCTTTTCCTCTTAGAGTTTGTTCCATAAAGAGCCTATACCCTTGTATTAGAACATATCATTTGCCATTATTTTATACATTAAAAAGTTAGATCAGGATATAATTATTGGTTATACTATTGAAACTCTCTCTCTCTCTCTCTCTCTCTCTCTCTCGCTCTCTTTATCTCTCTCTCTTGATATATATATATATATATAGACATACATACAGATACATCATAATTTCCCATAATATAAAACCCATTTTTTAATCTTATGCATATGCAAATTAGTGAATCTATCCCCATCATAAACACTAAGATAAAACATTTGAGTGAGCCTATCAAGAGTGCATCGATTATTTGGGCGTAACATCAAAAATATAGTTATGTCAATAAATATCTTAAATATAAAAAATAGAAAATATTTTTAAGGATAAATTTCCTTGAAGTTGGAATTGAAAATTCCCATCGTAAGTTTTTAGAACTAAGGAATTTCATCACTAGCAATAAATGTCAATATTCCTTTATGTTCATTAACAATTTGATAAACATGTATATTTTGTCTATGTGACATTTTCCACATAAATCAACACCTTATATGGCATCGAAGGCTTAACCATATACATATTTTCACATACTTAGTGTACCATAATCATGTGCATGTATTTCCTTATTCTATTTTTTGTGCCTTACATGTGCCTTCTTTTGAGTGTTTCCTTTTTTCAAAAAATCCAAAAATCCAAAAACATTCATAAATTTCAAATATATAAATATTTAATTTTATTTGTATTGATCATATGTTACACATATTACATATCTAGATACACTAAAATATATTTACACTATGGAATTTATGCATCCATGCCTTCTATCTTGCTCTAGAAATGATATACTTTGATTTAGGTAGGGATATGTGTAATCTAGATTGATGTGATTAGAAATATAATTTAAAGATATCTAGGTATGGAACCATTTCTTACAATTTTAATAAATCATGTGTGTGTGTGTGTGTGTGTGTGTGTGTGTGTGTGTGTGTGTGTGTGTGTGTGTGTGTGTGTGTGTGTGTGTGTGTGTGTGTGTGTGTGTGTATCTATGTATATGAATATATATGTCTATGTGTGTGTGTGTGTGTTGTTGGGTGAATATTTTGTCAATCAACTAAATGATGAGTAAAATAGGTCTCTTTAACTACATCATAGGGAGATTGGTCAGACAAATGTGTGGGTTTACCACATCATAGGTGGACAAATCTCTCCTCTCATCAAGGGGAGGTTCCCTATACCTATAAGATACTATATATATACTAATCTACTATAAATAAGCTGAAAATAACACTTAGGGGTAGGATAACACTATCCATCTCTTAATCAAAGGGGAAATCTTGATGAAATGATAGAAGGCACTCCTCTTCTTTCAGAAGTGTTGTTTAGCAAAAAACAAATTCCTTTTAGGTAGTGACAAGTAACTGTAACAGGGCGCAGTAACATAGCAAGATAAAATGTAGCACCAAGTCTCCACCTCAACTGCCAAAGAGTGAAATATGAAGGATAATGAGGGCACAAAGTCATCCCAAGATCCCTTACATAGAAATAAAAAATAGACAAACTAAAGACAATTATGGCAGCACAAAGTCTCTCCACAGCCGACTTCAGGACACCTTCCTGATTACTTTCACTAATTCTGCTTATTTAATTAAATGGACACAAAATGTATTAAGGAAATAGACATAAGAACAATTTCCCAAACAAACAAGCTATTTCAGTACAAAGTCTGAAAAGTCACTTGTTTTCTTATTCAAATAATGAAATATGATCAACAATCTGAGATCAAAGTCTCAGTAATGCCTTTCAATTTGGGCAGACTTTTATTTTTGATAACTGAGAGATCTCCCTAAAATAATAAGAGAGAGTCAAATATATAGTGCTCCAAGAAAGACTTGGGCACTCTATTTCAAAAAGAATGGCCTATGATGTATTTAATGCCTTTAATACATTTTAAATTCTATCCATGGGCTATGCTAGAATCGAGCATCAATTTTAAATCTAGGCTGCCTGATGTGTTTCTTGATGTGTGTACAACTATTCATTCACTATACTCAATGCCAAAAAATAGGCCATGCCATTGAATATTCACGCTCTCTAATTTCCACCTGGTGGGCTACTTCACCTTCTAGAAACATATACCATACATGGATATTTATGATCTTTCTCCATCATTTCCCCTTTCCTTACTGTATTTTGTCCTTATTCATGTGATCTGAGCTCTCAGGCTATCTCTTTGGCTGGTCACTAAATTTTTTCACAGGGTCTGCACCATATTTGAAAATTAATGGATATTTCATTATCTTAAATTTGACATCCATGGGGATGTCATTGGTTGATT
This sequence comes from Torreya grandis, assembly GCA_037957365.1. Lineage (NCBI taxonomy): Eukaryota > Viridiplantae > Streptophyta > Pinopsida > Cupressales > Taxaceae > Torreya > Torreya grandis. Next base: position 109,092 of record JARHVA010004052.1, on the reverse strand, counting down.
TTTTCAATGGTTTGGATAGCCTTCTTGGCTCCTTGGTTCAATCGCTTTCTTACTTTGATTACTTTTTTGGTTTAATCACTTTCCTTCAGGCTCTTCCTTTGATCTTTGAATCAATGTTCTCTATCCTCTACAAGGGCACCTACCCTTAGTTCACTACCCTCTATAAGGGTACTTTGGCCTTGGTTCACTGGGGCACTCCTTTGAACTGACCGCTTAAACTGACTAATTAAACCAACTTTGGTTCAATGGTTCAACAGTTCAATATTGTATTCCGCTCATTCAATTGACCACTTGAACCAATCCCTTTGAATCAATCTTCTTGAACCTTTGAACCTTTAAACCTTTGAACCTTTTTTGGTTCAAGGTTTAATGATTCAATGGTTCAATCACTTTTTTGCTCTTTGGTTGAACCATCCCTTTGAACTAGTCTCTAGAATCATCCACTTCCTTCCTTTGTCTGGTGCTTCCTTTGAACCATTAAACCTTTGAACCTTTGAACTTTAAACTCTTTTGGTTCAAGGTTCATTCAGTTCATTGGTTCATCGTTTGTTCCATCACTTCTCTATTTTTCTAAGTCCCTTGATCTCTTCGAATCCGTTGAACCCGTTGAACCCGTTGAACCAATTTGGTTCAAGGTTTAATGGTTCAATGATTCAATAGTTCATTCCTTTATTCTTCAAAGCCTTCTTTTCTCCACTACCCTCCGTGAGGTCACTTGGCCTTTGGTTCACTACCTTCCACAAGGGCACTTGGTCTCTTCACTTTGGGGTATTCCTTTGAACCGGTTGATTGAACTGACCGATTGAACTAACTTTGGTTCAACAGTTCAATGGTTCAATCTTGTGTTCACTTGACCACTTAAACCAACTAAATTGAACCAACCACATTGAACCAACCACTCATTGAACCTTTGAACCATTGAACCATTTTGGTTCAAGGTTCAATGGTTCAATGGTTCAAGCCTTCTTCTTTTCGCTAAGTCTTCTGAAGCCGTTTGAAGCCATTGAACTTGCTGAAGCAGTTGAACTTTGAAATTTAGCTAAAGTCATTGAACCTTGGAATTGAACACATTGAACCTTAGTGTTGAATCAGTGTTGAAATTGCCTAAGTGTTGAGAGCTTGTTTCTTTCCTATAGAGTTCATAAAAATGAACCTATAGAGTCTATAGAAATGAGCCTACAGAGTTCATAGAAATGAGTTCATAAAACTGGTGGAGTCTATAAAAATGAGTCTGTAGATTATTTCCTTCAAAGTTTGTAGAATTGAGTCCATAGATTTAAGCCTATAGAGTCTATAGATTTAAGCCTGCAGAGTCTGTGGACTCCTTCCTATAGAGTTCGTAGAAATCAACCTATAGAGTCCATAGAAATGAGCCTACAGAGTCCGTAGAAATCAGCCTGTAGAGTCTATTAGCTAAAAAAGCTTGAATAATGAAGAATTTTTAAGGCTCAAAATAACTTTTGAGAAGGGAAGAGATAATTTTGGCCTGTAGGACTAAAATAGTTCATATGTTGTCCCAAAAATGAGTGACAGATTTTGGGAATAACAGCTGGCTCCAGTTGGGGAACTTCCTTCAGTTAAAATTTTAAAACAGTTGAGGAGAGTAGAAACCAGAATCTCTAGTGCCTTCAAGTATGCCATTGGGCTATGGAGTCATGCTACCCAAAAAAGAATGGCACCAAAAATGAAAATGAAAAAAACAAAATAGAACTAAACATTATACAAATATACATATGTATAAATAATCTTATCTGACACCTCAAGATTTGAAGTGCTTCAGATGCCACCCACTGTGAAATAGTGAAAATGGTGTTCGATCCTGATAAACTAGTAAGAAATAATTTTATCCCAAAAATTAGTGACGAGGTAATGGAACTCTCCACCAAGAATCACATTTTTTCTACATTCCTTTTGGTTCTCTCTTCTTGCCCCATGGCAAGGCGTGGTCTCCAATATGAAAACCATAAATCTTTGCTCTCTTGGCAAAGAATTCCTTTTCTTGACTTTGGCATGTAGCAGTATGGTCCACTACCATAGCTTGTTGCTCTTCTAATTTAGTCCAACACATGATTTGATCATCCCCATTAGATACCTACCAATGATTGGCATTGTCAGGCACACTTGGTCGTAAGACCAATTTGATAGTGTACTTATTATCTTTGAAATTGGGGTGAGGAACCAAGAGGGTCGCAGGGTCAGCCAATGAATTTGCATGATTATGAAGCCCCTTGTGTACTACAGATATATTGAAAGAATCAAAACTTTCAATATAGTCCCATATCAAATTGTGGTAGTGGTGCAATATTTTATTCTTGGTTTGACATAGGTTCCTCACCTGGCAAACCATCAGCTCAGCATCTCCTTTGGCATGAAGGAGCTTGACACATCTATTTGGAGCTTCCTTCAACCTGAGTAATAGAGATTCATACTTGATAGTGTTGTTGGTGTTGCTAGACTACAACTTGTATGAAGATGGAAAAATATCTCCTTGAAGAGATATCAACACAATCCTGACTCCAACACCAGTAGAAGAATTACTGCCATCGAATTTTAGGATCCAAACATCATCAAAAATTGATCTTCTATTAGATTTTCCTTCATTATAAAGGGAAGATCTTTTTTCATCTGTACTGCACCCTACAAATTCTTTTGATGTCTCATCTAAGTCAATTCCTAGATCGCCACCTACAAGACTTTCATCTGCTAAAACATGAATATCCTCTATGGTTAAGAAGTAATTACCCATGCCTAAAGTTTCAAATAGCATTTGAGCTTTAGGGGATGATGTCTGAGTGACAATATATTTTGATTCCTTGTCAAGAAGTAGACTCTACATGATGCCTTTGACAGGGATCCTTGCTTCAGACAAGGCCATGCTCAATTCTCCACCAACATCCTTGCAAAAATTTTACCCTAGAAGAATGTCATATGAGGCTAGAACATCAGCCACTAGGACTGTCATCTTGATTCTTTTGTCTAGGAATGCTGCAAATGCAAGTTGGGCATCGTTGATTTGTCCCAATAGAGGTACTTATTTATTCTCCATGGAGAAACATCTCCCAAAGGTTTTGGTTAGCATGAGTCCAAGAGATTCTGCCACCTTATGACATTGTCAGATACACCTGAGTCTATGATGAAATTGCTCAGTTTGTGACTATTTATCAATAGGGAAATATAGAAAGGCTCTATTTTCCTAGGGGTAGTTGGAGGAGTAATGACAAGATTGTTTGGGATGGGCATGTTCCTTGGGGGATCATGAGTTACCTTTTTAACATCTTGTCATGTAGGGATGGATTTATTCTTCACACACTAAACTAATCTATCCAACTACTCAGGATTGGATTGCAAGAATTCAAATTCAAACATTTGAATTTTGGTCTTCTTGACATGGTCGAAATGAACTAGGAATAGAGGAAGGCAGTTCATTTTTCTAGTTTTTAGGAGGGGTGGTACTGGTCTATGGAATTGAAGTTGAAGATGGAAGAATGCTTGATGTGTTTACTTTTTTATTACTCACTGGGTCCTTTGGCTGGAAAGGCAGAGAAGTTCCTCATTTGGCAATTGAAATTGTAGGCTAAGAACTTTCCCCCATTTTTCCTTTATCAGCTTGCTGGGCTGACTGGTTCTGGGACTAGGTGAATATAGCATATGATCCATCAACTGCTTCACCTTTACCTCTAGGTTCATCCTGGTAATTCAGGAAACTAATGTTGGAGTCACCAACTAATTCTTCTTGGCTTTCTGCAAGGAGATCAACATCATTTTCTTGGTTCAATTTAGGTTGGAAAGAAAAATTAGATTCTATTTTGAGATATCCAACTACTGAATTGGTTGGTGGTGCTTCAATGGTAATTTCCCTTGTGGGGGAGGAAGATGATTTGGCTGTCCTTGATTTCTAACAGCATTGCCTTGGTATAACTGATTAGGTAATGTATTCCTTGGCATATCTCTATATGAAGGAGCTGAAGATATCCCTTGTGCCATTTACTTCTTGAGAGCTAGAAACTCATTTGCTAGCTTTTGCACCATTAGATCAGTGGTACTTGTAGATGGATATTCAGAGGATGAAGAATATTTACCTTTGTTAAGATATCTCCTTATCTTTTTTGCCAAGATAAGGTCATCTTCCACCTCAGTGGCCAAATCTTAAGCTACAACAAGGTATATTTAGCTAGCACATCTTAGTAGAAAACTCACTTTAAGCAGCTGAGAGTTGATGAAGAAACATTTGAGATTCTCAACTATAGGCCAAGTAATTACAGAAATCTTGTTCCTCAGCTTGTCAAACTTGGCTATGAAATCCCTCATTGGTTCATGAGGATCCTTATTCATTTGTGTGAGTTGAGCCAGTAGGGCATGCACATCTTTTGTAGGCTTGAATCTAGCTTCAAATTTTGCTTTGAGAGTGTTCCAATCAGTCACAGTCTAGGCTTGTAGATGATATAACCAGTCTGTAGTAGCACCTTGTATAGTTTCAATGAATAGCCTGACTGCTACATCCTCATACTCCACACCTATTACGCCACAGGCTATGCTAAAGGCTGCAATATGTTCATCAAGATGAACCTTCCCATCACCATATAACTTTGGGAAATTTTTCTTTGAACTGCGTGGTAGCTAATGTAGAGGTGGAGTTAATTTGAGTGGGCCAAAAGAGTTACCCCAAGGCCCTTGAATTGCCATTATATGACTATGGAAAGGTGGAATAACAAATCTTAGAGGGGTAAGTATTGAAAAATCTTTATTAATAGTAGAAATGGATGCTTTACCTAGTAATAGAGACTTGACTTTAGTAGGAGGAAAGCTCCTGGTTCGTTGGAGGTGAGATGGTGAAGGAAACAGATCAAAATTACTTTGCTGCACCAACTCGAATATAGGGTCAACAATACCTTTAGCCCTTTGGCTTTGTGTATATCTTAGATCCGCTAGAGTGTAAAAATAAAGATGGAAAAGAACTAGTACTACTTCAGCTTGAAGCTTGAGGCTTCAAACTGCATGTTCTTCCCTAGTGGAGTTGCCAAAAACTATTAGTGTGAAGCTGGAAGGAAAAATTAACAATAGGAAAGCACTGGAGTAGCTCATTCTTCAATAGTGGGATAAATGGATAAGGCTATAATGATAATTGGTAAGACCCAGATGAGAGTCTCCAGAGTATATAATGGATAAGGATAGGAACTACTCATTCGAATCCCCAGCGGAGTCACCAAAAATTGTTGGGTGAATATTTTGTCAATCAGCTAACTGATGAGTAAAATAGGTCTCTTCAACCACAACATAGGGAAATTGGTCAGACAAATGTGTAGGTTTACCACATTAGAGGTGGACAAATTTCTCCTCTCATCAAGGGGAGGTTCCCTATAACTATAAGATACTATATATATATATATATATATACTAATCTACTATAAATAAGCTAAAAATAATACTCTGGGGTAGGATGATACTATCCATCTCTCTTTTTTTAGAGATGATGGTCACAAATCAAAGGGGAAATCCTGATGAAATGAAAGAAGGCACTCCTCTTCTTTTAGAAGTGTTGTTCAATAGACAACAGGAACCTTTCAGGTAGTGACAAGTAACTGTAATAGGGTGCAGTAACACATTAGGATAAAATGTAGCATGAAGGCTCCACCTCAACTGCCAAAGAGTGAAATACGAAAGATAATGAGGGCACAAATTCATCCCAAGATCCCTTACATAGAATTAAAAAATAGACAAACTAAATACATTTGTGGCAGCACAATGTCTCTCCACAGTCAACTTCAGGACACCTTCCTAATTACTTTCACTAATTCTACTTATTTAATTAAATGGACAAAAAATGTATTAAGGAAATAGACATAAGAACAATTTCCTCGAAAACCAAGCTATTTCAACACAAAGTCTAAAAAATCACTTGTTTTCTTATTCAAATAATGAAATATGATCAACAATCTAAGCGCAAAGTCTTAGTAATGCCTTTTAATTTGGGTAGAGTTTTGTTTCTGATAACCTAGAGATCTCCCTAAAATAATAAGAGAGAGTCCAATATATAGTGCTCCAAGAAAGACTTAGGTGCTTTGTTTCACAAAAATGGCCTATGATGCATTCAATGACTTTAATGAATTTTAAATTCTATCCATGGGCTATTCTGGAATCGAGCATTGGTTTTAAATATGGGCCACCTGATGTGTTCCCTAATGTGTGCACAGCTATTCATTCACTCTACTCAATGCCAAAAAATAAGCCACACCATTGAATGTTCATGCTCTTTGATGTCCACCTAGTGGGCTACTTCACCTTCTAGAAACATATCCCATGCATGGATATTTATGATTTTTCTCCAGCATTTCCCCTTTCCTTGTTGTATTTTGTCCTTATCCATGCAATCTGAGCTCTCAGGCTATCTCTTTGGCCAGTCACTAAATTTGTTCATAGGGTATGCACCATATTTGAAAATTGATGGATATTTCATTATCTTAAATTTGACATCCATGGGGATGTCATTGGTTGATTGTTTCAATGGTTCAGGTGGCCTTCTCGGCTCCTTGGTTCAATCACTTTCTTACTTTGATCACTTTTTTGGTTGAATTGCTTTCCTTCAGGTTTTTCCTTTGATCTTTGAATCAATGTTCTCTATCCTCCACAAGGGCACCTACCCTTAGTTCACTACCCTCCACAAGGGTACTTTGGCCTTGGTTCACTAGGGCACTCCTTTGAACTGACCGCTTGAACTGACCAATTGAACCAACTTTGGTTGAACGGTTTAATCTTGCATTCTGCTCATTTAATTGACCACTTGAACCAATCACTTTGAACCAATCTCGTTGAACCTTTGAACCTTTAAACCTTTTTTGGTTCAAGGTTCAATGGTTCAATCACTTTTTTTCTCTTTGGTTGAACCATCCCTTTGAACTAGTCTCTGGAATCATCTGCTTCATTCCTTTGTCTGGTGCTTACTTTGAACCATTAAACCTTTGAACCTTTAAACTTTGAAATCTTTTGGTTCAAGGTTCAATTAGTTCATTGGTTCATCCTTTGTTACATCACTTTTCTATTTTCTAAGTCCCTTGATCTCTTCGAATCCATTGAACTCGTTGAACCCATTTAACCTATTGAACCAATTTGGTTCAAGGTTCAATGGTTCATTGATTCAACAGTTCATTCCTTTGTTCTTCGAAGCCTTCTTTTCTTCACTTCCCTCTGTAAGGGAACTAGGCCTTTAGTTCACTACCTTCTGCAAGGGCACTTGGTCTCTTCAGTTTGGGGCATTCCTTTGAACTGGCTGATTAAATCGACCGATTGAACTAACTTTGGTTCAATGGTTCAATGGTTCAATCTTGTGTTCACTTGACTTCTTAAAACATCTTCATTGAACCAACCACATTGAACCAATTGCTCATTCAACCTTTAAACTATTGAACCCATTGAACTGTTGAACCATTTTGATTCAAGGTTCAACGGTTCAAGCTTTATTATTTTCACTAAGTCTTTTGAAGCCATTTGAAGCCATTGAACTTGCTGAAGTGGTTGAACTTTGAACTTTTGTTGAATTCATTGAACCTTGGTGTTGAACCAACCTTGAAATTGCCTAAGTGTTGAGAGCTTGTTTCTTTCCTGCAGAGTCCATAGAAATGAACCTACAAAGTCCATAGAAATGAACCTACAGAGTTCATAAAAATGAGTTCATAGAACTGGTGGAGTCCATAGAGATGAGTCTATAGATTCTTTCCTACAAAGTCCATAGATTTAAGCCTGTAGAGTCCATAGATTCCTTCCTATAGAGTCCGTAGAAATCAACCTGTAAAGTCTATAGAAATGAGCTTGCGGAGTCCATAGAAATCAACTTGCAGAGTCTGTTAGCTGAAAAATCTTGAATAATGAAGAATTTTTAAGGCTCAGAACAATTTTTGAGAAGGGAAGAGATAATTTTGGCCTGCAAGACCAAAATAGTTCATATGTTTTCCCAAAAATGATTGACAGATTTTGGGAATAACATGTGTGTATAAATGTATGTGTGTGTGTGTGTGTGTGTGTGTGTGTGTGTGTGTGTGTGTGTGTGTGTGTGTGTGTGTATATATATATATATATATACATCTATGTATGTATATATATGGGTGTATATATATGTGTGTGTATGTATCTATGTATATGTTTATATATGTCTTTGTGTGTGTGTGTGTGTGTGTGTGTGTGTGTGTGTGTGTGTACACACATATTCTTTACATATATCATTTTTCTTATTAACTTAAACTAGGTATACATATCTTACATTTTTGCATGGATATGTTTATGATATTTATAACACATCATTACATCAGAGAAGTTTTTTTTCACATTATCATCAATGAATTTTAGTTAGACCTTTTCTTCAACTTGACTACATTCATATATTTTTTATATTGTGCTTGGTGTTTTCCTTCTGTTTGCTTTGAAATTATTCCAAAACACTTATTTCATTTTTCTTTCTATGTTTCATTTGAAAGAAATAATCGAATTATGATATAATTATCTGCACTTACATTAGTATTTGTAATGATGATACCATAACTATCATTACACTTTGTATTAATATGAATTGAGTTATAAGGGAATCATATAGATGTTTAGAGTTTTCCTCATCTCATTCTTCTAGTTTGTTAGCCTTTCTCCTTTTCCATTTATAGCATTGTGATTTCTTGTGATAATTTCTATTTCCCCCAAAATATATAACTAAAAAAAAATGTGGTTTCATACAAAATTATATCTACTTTTATTATGAGGGCATCACACCCAAACATATATATATATATATACACACACACACACACACACACACACACACACACACACACACACACACACACACACACACACACACACACACACACACACACACACACACATTTGGGGCTTATGTGGGGTTATTTTTCCTTTGCATGTGTATGGTTATCATGTTATAAGTTTTATTTGGGAATTGATTAAGCATAAACTTTTCATGGGGATGTGACACAAGTAATTTCATCTTATACATTGTACTGACTATACACATATTGATGCAAAAAAATAGACCAAACTTTTGGAGGCCATAACTTTTGATTCATAGCTACATTTGAGCCCATATTCATGCCAAAGTGACCATCTAAAAAATGTCAATGAGTCTATAACTTGGCCTATCTATTTTTTGACAGTTGTTATATATTTTGGAAGCCATATGTGACCATCTAAGGGTCTGAAAGTGTAATTTCATATTATTTTCTATATTTTCTAATTTTATAAATTGTATATTTTTATATATGGAGTTGAAATTTAGTTAAAATTCATTTTATGGTTTAATTTTAGTGTTTAGTTTATTTTTTGATATTTTTAAAGATATACACAATTTCATGTAAAACTTATTAAAATTAGTCACTACTAAAAAATGTAAGTCAAGTTTTATTATTATTTAGAGTTCTAAATTTTGCATGTCAACTCCAATTATGAGTTGAGTCTTATTTATACATGGTTTTTTATTATTTTAATCATTCAATATGAATAAACACATGTTATTATTTTATAAACTTTGACTATTGGTATTTTATTTTCTTGATAGTGTTTGGGTTTATTATTGTGTATCAGATCAAGTTTAAATCTTCGAGGTGTAAGAGATGGTGAGAGGACAAGGAGGAATCATTTAGATGAAGTAGATTATGTAATAGATACAAAAAGGTATAATAATTAACTGAGATCGTTAATAATCAAAGACAAAGGATAATATAAGATGACATCAAGGATGACATAGATGATAAAGAGGAAATTGCATAAGAGGAGGAACAAGAATAACTGCCATGAATGGAAGAAAGGATGGTTAGAGATTTAAAAGTAAGGAATGAAGGAATCAATTTTGATGTTTTATATTATGGAGTAATTTTAAAACTAGAGAAGTTGATATATTGGATAAATAACATGGAGAAGTTTTCCGAATGGAGAACTATGAGAGAAGACATGAAGTTAAAGTTTGCATGATAAATATTAAAGGGTCATCCAATGATTTTTTGGGGTCACTTATAGAACAAAAGATAGAAAAATATAAAGATAAAATTGACTTGTGGAAAATAATGGAGAATAAGCTGATGTATAAATTTATTCATGTGTATTATGCACAAACTCTATATAAAAGATTCAAAAATTTGGGGCAGAAGGATCACAATAAACAATAGTATATAAATGAGTTTTACAATCTTTATATATGAGTGGATCATGATGAAACAAAATAATATATGGTCAAAAGGTACATCAATTATATAATTTTTCTATTTAAGATGAATTAATCATGCATAGAATACTTTGCATGGAGGAAGCTTATCAATTAGATTTAATGGCAAAAGAAAAATAAAATAGATAGAATTTATAAAGAATATTTATTGGTCCAAGAAGAGTACAATACCCTCTAGTAATAGGATGACATGTATTTAATACAAATAGAGGTGGGTTTAACATGACTATAGGAGAATAATAATGTGGTGTAGAAAGACAAGAAGATAATAGGAAAGGGTTTCAATACTAGCAAAGAGGAAGAGGATTTTAGAGAGGATGAAGTTATGATGGCACTAGGGGATGGTTTTCAAAATAAATGTAGGTCTTATATTTGTTATAGATGTGGATAAGAAATATATAGAGAATTTGAGTGTACACATTAATAATATCAATAAATTAGGCAAGTGGATTGACCAAGAGTTAATTTAGTTGAAGCTAAAGTAAAAGAGTAAAATATTGAAGTTGTAGCAGTAGATATTGGAAAGAATCTCATGACGAGAAGAACAATAATTACTCCAAGGAAAGAACATGTGCAAAATAAATAAAGTGATGATGTATGGATGTGAATAAATATCTATCAAATAGGGTGTGCTTTAGGAAGGAAGATATGAAAATTTTTTATTGATGGTAGTAGTTGTGAAAATGTGTTTTTAAGGACATGATTGAGAAACTAGGTTTGCAGTGTGAAAAACATCCTAATCCTTATTGGATTTCATGGTTTAAGAAAGGGAATGAAGTTAAAATAGATAAAATGTGATTAGTTAAGTTTTATATAGGTAAAATTTACATGGATAAAATATTTTTTGATGTTATACAAATGGATGCATGCCATATGTTATTAAGAAGGCCATCGCAGTTTGATAGAAAAGTAATTCATGATGGATGAAAGAACACATAGTTTCTAGAAAGGTCATATGAAGGTAGCTTTTTTTTTTTCTTAAATAATAAGGGAAAGGTAAAATCATTCTTATTTCAAAATAATTTATCAAAGACATGAAGATGATAAGTTGATATTATGCATTAGTAGTGAAGAAAGAAGACACAAAACTAGAGAAAATACTAGTAGTAGCAAAAGTTATGTTGAAAGAATATGTAGATGCTATACTTGAGGAGTTACTAAATGGTTTGGCACCAAATAAAGATATTCATAATATATTTTATTTCATTATATTATCAACTCTACATAATCAAGAAACTTGTAAGATGAGTCCAAAAAAACATGCAACATTGAATACACAAGTTACTAAATTGGTAAGGAAGGGTGTACTAAGGGAGAACACGAGTCCTTGTGCAATACCAATATTAATAAATACAAATAAATATTGAGGGTAGAAGATGTGTGTGGGTATTAGAGAAATCAATAAAATTATAATCAAGTATATAGTTCCTATACCTTGTTTAGATTATAAGATGGATGTTCTTGTAGGAGTAAAATATTTTACCAAGATTAATCTAAGGAGTGGATACTATCAGATTAAGATTCATGAAGTATATGATTGGAAAATAACATTCAAGATAAGATATGTTTTAAATGAGTGTATGGTGATTCCATTTAGGTTATCTAATACACCCAAAAAATTTATGAGGGTGATGAAAATAGTTATATCAGAATATAGTGGTAAGTATTTGGTGGTTTATTTTGATGATATTTTAATATTTAGTAAGACTAAAGAATAACACTTAAAAGTATTAATCATGGATCAAAACCTTTATCGAAAGCAAAAAACATCTCACAGCTATAAATGATAGAGAATAGGCCCACTCTGGTAGCCAAGACAAGACCTTTCCATGGGTTACATGGTGTGATATATCTAGATCACACTCTAGGATTTGCTTTCATAGTTAAATCATCTTCATCACTATAATAAAGGGATAGTGAACAAACCTTGAAAGGGCCCATCCATGCTTCTTTCTAGGGACTCCCATAAGGGCTTTCAATGAACATGTCAATACTTATGTCATCTAAATCTTCATACCTATGATAAGTCTCATGGACATATTTATCCCATGAGTATGCATGTATTTCATGAAGATTAGGGATTAATCTTTTAATTTTATCAAGGTGTCTAGGATTTGCTGCAAGAAATTCATTGCTTAATATGGTATAAGGATCTTCTAGAAGTTTAAAAAACTTTATTAGAAATGTATATATAATTTTCTTGTTCTCATGGTTATATGTACAATCTTTGAAATAGAAATTAAAGTTTATTTCATCATACAGGTGTGAACAACATATTAGTATCATAAATAGATTATTTTTCATGAATGACAAGAATATTGAAGCAGGGGCTTAAAGTGGTTGGTGCATATTCTTCAAGCCATTGATCCCAAGTTAAGTTTTCCCATTGACCATATGGTATATCAACTAGTCTATCATGAAAGATCCTTGTAAGCAGATTGGTGATCATATAGACATAGACTTCTTCAAAGAAAATTGCCTTTGCTTTGATCATCTAAAACTCTACAAGTGACAATTATCTTCCAAGTATCCTGATATTTCTATGATCCATGTCACAGAATCTAGTCCAACTTCTTTTGCTAGCATCAGGAAAGTTCCGATAGGAATTAACTAATAAATATTTTGATAAAATATTTTCAATAGCAAGCCCAAGAAGTTCTTTGATTTGGGTCTCTGCAGGGATAAGAATCCAATCTTTCATTCTTTATTTTTATTGCTGAGTAAGATTTTCTAGAACAATATTGTAATCAAAATTATCAGATCCTTCATCACCCTAAAACATCAAAACATGATTAGTAAAAACCTTATGAGAATAACATTTTGATCCTTCTCTAGACATCAAATCAGCTAAATAATTAGTAGTTCCTTTCTTGTATTGAACATCAAACTCAAAGTTAGAAAACCATATTGCCCATCTAATCATTATCTAATTTCCAACTTATTAGGTGTGGAGTTTTCTAATGATAGATTCAAATTGTAACATATTTGTCCTTAAGAGGAATTTCTTTCAGAGAAAAAATATCCTTAGTTTGAACATACATATTTTGGTTGCTAATAGTTCTTTTTTAGTAGAATGGTAATTCTTTTGAGTTGGGTTTCATGTCTTGCTATAGTAATAGAAGAGTTATTCTCTACCATATTTAGTTTTATCCAGAAGTATTCCACCATATGCTTCATCTGTTTCCAAAATCACTAAACCTTCTCCTGGCAGTTTGAGATTTGGTAGTCCTTTAACTTTTTCTTTGATTCTTTTTTTTGCCTATGTCATTTCAATAGTCCATAGCTTGAGTCTTTTCTTAACCTTTTCTATAGTATTTTCCTATTTTTGGCCTATTCTTTCTAGAATGGAGAGTAGTAATTCAGAGATCTAAGGAATCTCTATAATTGGGTTTTGTCTTTTATTTCATCTGGGAATCTTTCTAAAGACTGTGAAATATGGGGTTGTAATGCAATCTTATTTTGACATATATTTAACCCAGGAACTTCAATCTCTATTTTTCCTATCTCTATTTTCTTATCACTTAAAACCAACCCATTTTGGTTACAAAGATCAACAAATTCTTTCAAATGTATAAGATGACTATTTAGATTTTTTGAAAGAACTAATATATCATCAATATAGACAACAAAATGCTTAGCATGAACAAAGATTCTATCCATACTTTTTTGAAATTTAGAGGGAGCATTTTTCAGGTCAAAAGTCATAACCTTCCACTCATAATGCCTCTCTAAGACTGGTAAGATAAATGCAGTTTTATAAGTATCTTTAGGTTCTACTGTAATTTACCAAAATCCACTTTTCAAATCAAACTTAGAAAAAACACAACATTCCTTCAACTTTTTGATAAAAATAGTCTTATTAGGAATTATCTGTCTAGTAGGTATAAACTAATCATTGAGATTTTTATAATTTATTACCAATCCCATTTTCCCTCCTTTTTGTTTTAAGTGTTTATTCACATAGAATGTAGGTGAAGACCATTCACTATGGATTTTATGTATCAAATCCTTTTGCAATAATTCTTTGATCTCTTCTTCTCCATTTTTAACTTGAGAATGGGAGAAAGGGATAGTTTTATATTTGATACCTTGGGTATGATCAATGCCAAGTTTTAGATCAAGAGAAATAATATATTTACACTTATCCCAAAACCTTCTAGGATCATTATCACAAAATCCTTTAATCTTTGTTATGATAGTATTCAAGATATCTTTTCTCTTTTCAAAATCTTGTATTATCCTGTAAATCTTCATCTATAGTTTTTTGTCTTCTTCTTCATGGGGTGTTGTGGAAATTCTTATAGTTTCATGGGGTTTTCTAGGAATTTGGTGTTCATTACCAAAGAAGCTTAAAGACAAGTATTTGTTGTAAATAGTACAAGGCATATATTAATTTCGAAAGTTCATTCCTAAAATAATATCTGTCAACATCTTATCGAACATCCATAATTTTACATATGCCTTAATGCCATTTGATTCAAGTAGTACCCTAGGAGTAGCTTTATTTACAATAGTCCTTGACCGATTGACAACAACAAAATCTAATGAAGAATCTTGCCATAGGTACTATGGGATAGCTCCATGCTTCAAAATACTCATATTTGCTCCAGTATCGATTAAACAATCTTGGGTCAATAAGTCATTATTTGAATCAATAATGTTTACTGAGATAATGATTTATTTTTGTTCTCTAGTATAGAAACATCCTTGGCTAGGAGGAGCTTCTTCTAGGCTATTTTATTCTATAGAATCTTCAGAACATTTTACTAATTCATTAATATCTTGAGAAGTAGATTCTATTTTTGATTTTATAGCTCTAAGGATTTCAATAGGAGGATTTTGGTATTTTATCAAGCTCTTTGTGCTTGGATTCTTAGGCTTAACTTTTTGTTTTCTATTCCATTCATGTTGTGCATCTAACATTGGGTTATCATGAAAGTCAACCTATTGTAGTGTTTTGCCCTTAGGGTCACCATGCATGATACATAATTAGGTAAGATCATATTTATATATAGGGATGAGATGAAGAGAGAGATTATGGTTCTAGAGTAGATATTCTAGATGTTGTTTTCAGGCTTTGAGATCAAATCCAGACATCATATTACAATAGTAGAGTTTAGTCTGAGAGTTATCAGAAGAAGCTAGCTCTTCAAATTAATTTACTTAATTTTCATTTTCACTAGAAGAAATATCATTTTCAGTGGGTATTGAATAGACATCATCATCTGAGCTAAATTCATAAATAACTTGCATTTTTTCATTAGGAAGTATAGCTCTAATCTTTTTCATCTTTTTAGGATACCTTTCCTTATTTGGGCATTTAAGAGCTATATGACCTTCTTGACCACAAATATAAAATTTTATAGGTCATTTTCCTAAGATGGTTCTTTTTGGCTTAACATAAGTTTATATTTTAGAGAACTGCCTCTTATACTTGGGCTTGTCTCTAGTTTTCCATTTTTGGAATCTGCTCTTTTCTTTGTGGCATTTATAATGAGAATTCTTAGAACCATAATAGCCTAGTGCATTATATCCACTATTTTTTAGATACTATTATCAATGCTTTTCATTTATTTTTAAAGAAATTTGGCCATAAATTTATCCTTACATTGATTGTAAATATATTCTTCTATAGAATGGATAATTTGACCTAAGGTCATTTTTGCAACTGTGGTTATTTCTCTAGTCATGGCTTCCTTTTTAATTATTACGTAGCCCAATACTCTCTCTGAGATTTTTCTAGGAAGTGTATTAATAAACATGTGTTTAGTTTCAGTCTTTTGGCTCTATTTTGTTTTTCTTGCGAAAAGATAAAAAACACACTTGAATTTGTCCCATTATTTCATGTTATAAAGCTTCATCTTGAACAATTTACTGTATTCAATATCATTAGCATTGACCATGTCTTCAACATACTCATGGATAACTATTTCAACAAAGTCAACTACCATGGATCCTACCACAACCCTTTGGTCTTCTGTAAGGGGTAACCACCATCCTTTTATGCTACCATCTATGTTAGCAATTATAAGGTCCATGCCTTGTTCCTTAGTCTTCTCAAATACAAGTTATTCAGTTTCTACCCATCCATGGAGCCTTTCAGCTAGACTCTAGATTCCATATCTTATATCATTACCTACTCCACACCAACCATAAATATTGAGTGAATATGGAACTATAGGAACTTGAGTTAGATCATATAGCTATCTTCCTTGATTTTGTTGGATATCTTGATCAAGGGCTTCAACACTACTAAAATTTCCTTGGGGAAAGGTTTCTCTAATCCTAGGTGTGACTATAGATAGGATGGATGACTAAATTTTAGAGGAGTATAATTCTTCCAACCATCTAGGTGTACCAATAAGTACAACCTTTTCCTTTTACACACCTTTTAGACTAGTGAGCAGGGACTCGGTCCAATCCTATGAATCATTCAAAGGATCTAAGACTTTTGGATTATCAGGGTTCTAATATAATTCAGTAAGTTTACTGAAATATAGGTAGGTGGTAGTGAAATTTTCTTCAATTTTATTTTTAGTTTATATCTTTAGATAGCTTAACCATTTTTATGAAAATTTTAGTATTTTTATTAAGCCTTTCAAGGCTTTTGTAGGTATCATAATTTTTTTTCAACAAATCACTTATGCTTAATGACTTAATGTTTATAAAGGATTTGAATTGTCTTATTTGTTTAGTATGATTAGACACTTGCTCTATAGTAGGTTGTCTTAATGGGATGATCTTAGAAGGGGTGCCTTCTCTTATTTTTACCATACTCAAAGGGTTTACTTTATAAGACCTTTTCATGTTTTCCTACAATTCATGTATTTGAGTCAAAATAAATGAGGATGATCCTACCAAGGTATCAACCTTTTCTTGAAGTTCTTGAATTTTCTTTTCAATTTACTTTACTCTAACACTCTAGTAATCATTTATTTTTACAACAACATTTTCTATTTGTTCAAGGCTAATGTCTATTTTTCTAGTTTGCAAATTTTTACTAGTATTAACACTTAAAAGGTCCACCATTACTATGTGGATTAATTTAAGCATATCATAGCCTTGTGTATTTGTCATAATTAGCTTCTTCTGATCTTCTATCATTTCTTCAAGCTTTGTAGCCTCAAGAGAGAGATCTAGCTTTTAATTCAAAAGGATTTCTTCCATATTTTCTACTATACCAGTGGCTTCATCTAACATTACTATTTGTTTATCTTGAACTTTATTTAACTCAACCAGGCTAGCTTTGGCTAAATTTATCTCACCTTCAATCTTGTCACTAGTTTTGACTAGTGGAGCTAGGTCTTGTGTTTGGGCCAATGCTTTCTTAACCAGTGTTCTTACATTTTGATCTAGAAAGCTTCTCACTTGAGCAATTTCCACATAAAGTTCATCAATATTTTTTCTCAACTTAGTTAAATCCAAATTACACCAGTTTAGTTACCTTCTTATAGAAGAGTTATATTTTCCCTACCTACTTCTTCTATTGGGTCATGTTTCATAACAAATTGGACATCAAATGTGAATTTTACATAGAACTGTCTTGGGGGAGATCTTCCCATATTTTCTAGAACATTGTATTTGACATCTACCCCATTTTATTTTTTTCTAATGTAGTTGAGATTTTCAACTCATCTTCTCTTAGAAGAGATTTTCTTTCTTTAATTGGCTCTCCTCTAAACATATTAATATGTAGATCATTCTACATTCTCAGGGTATAAGTTATACAAGCATCACAATCAAGATGGTTGACAAAATGATTTTTAGCTAGGTTTACATAATAATTATGTTCATAAGGAAAACTATGGTATTCTAACAAATTTGATTCAAAAGCATCAAATTTTTGACATGGGAATGTTATGGTTTTGAGGGTCTCTAAATTATTTATAGAGGATTTTGTGGAGTAAAAAAAATTCTACGTTTCATTATGATTTTCAATTGCACACTACAAAATTTTGTTCCCACATACTTTGGTTTGAAACGGTGAAGTTTTGAAACAGAGCACAAGCTCTAATTTCCTTTTGATTCATTTTTCTCTAAGTTTTGAAGTCAGGCGGAAACTACCAAGTGTCATCAGCCGAGGTACCTTTTACAATATTTATAAGTAAAGTAGAGATTGCCACGTATCTCATAGTAACTCAGTGGAACATGACAAGTGTCATCATCTACATTTCATATCGGCATCTACATTTCAAATATATTTTGAGAGGAAGGTTTTCGTAGGTTAAGAGTCAGGGTCAGGCAGAGGGCACCAAGTGGAAATCGCAGAAGGTTTCAATTTGCTTTTCTAAAAGTGATGGAAGATGCCATGTGTCCTAGCTAAAGAGAGTGAAATCCACCACGTGTCAACCTCTGAATTTTCTTCATTTTGTTTCACAAATTTAGTAAAGACTGTAGTGGGTCTCATGTTTTGTTTCTGAAGTAAGTGAAAGCCGCCAAGTGTCGCTATCTATGTAAATATGAAATGAGGCCCAATTGTTTCTATAATATAAACAGAGTGATGTAGATACCAGCATGTGTCACTTTCCACAAGTTTCTCAAAAGTTGGACAAAAGCAATGGAGATCACCACATATCCCCAGTCAAGTAGAGTAAATATTGCCACATGTCCTTCATTGAGGCAAGTGAATATTGCCACCTGTCCCTATGCTTTTTTAAAAGTTGCTTGGGTGAGAAATGCTATGGATCTTATTTTTTGCTAAGTTGTTAAAGTTTCAAAGAAGTGGATTGTGATAGGTGTCAAAGATAGAATACTCTTGAGCAAAGACACAAGAGAGTATAAGTTAAGCAAAAAGTGCAATGTGTCTTAGGTAAGTGTTGCAAAACATGCCAAGTGTCATTTTTTGGTGCATCATAAATGAAGAGAAGGTTTTTTAAGAGGTTTTCAAGGAATTGGCCAAGTATCCTCTTTTGTTTAATATAAGGGAGCATCCTGTAATCTGTTTCAACCAATGAACTGCTGAAAGATAGAGCATTTTGGAATCTAAGAAATATCTTCTATTAGACACTTCTAATTTAGTTAGATTTCAGTGGGGCCATTGGATTGGGAACACGTAGACAATCTAGAGTGAATCCAAGGCTATAAATAAGGGTGCAAAGATCACCAAAAAAGGGGGAAATCATCATCAGAATTAGAGAGAATTTAGAAGAGAATTATTGTCAAGAGTTTTTGAATTTCTAAAGCTATGATTAGGAATATCATTTTCCTTTGTTCTATTTTCTTGAGTTGGAAAGTTTATGTAACTGTGCATGTTTCTATGCCTCTTATGTGACTAGAGAATTAATAAGAAGATTGAATCCTGTGCCTTTGTTGATATTTTTTATGTCACTGTAAAAGTAGTCTAAGCTGTGAGCCTCTATTTTTATTGTTTTCATCTTTTACATTGATCATGCCTTATTTGCTCTTAAATGTAATTAAATATTACATATAGTTTCACTATGCTCAGATTAAGGATTGAATTACATTTAGGTGCATCGCCATAGTTAGATTTTCTTTCTTTGCATTTGTGTTTTTGCTAAAATTCCTATCCCTTTTCCCAGTATACGATGGATATAAAGAAGAGACTAGTTTCTTAAAAATTTAGAGGTTGTTTCAAGTCGCAAGTCCCACATCTTGAAACTTCCCATTATTGGTGTTAGAAACAAGCAAATTTTAACCATCAACAATTTTTGGCACGCCCGATGCGACTATTTCTTGAAGTTTCTTTCAAGACCATATGAACCAAAGAGCTATAAGGAGTTAGAGTTGTGGATCAGTAACAAGATCTAAATCTTTTTTCATCACCAATTACCTCAAAGAATCAAAGTCAAGAAGAAATCACCATTTGTTATGTATAATTTTGTTACTCAGAGTTATGGGTCTTATGCCCCTTCATATATTTTTAATCAAGATCAGGTTGCTCATGGAATCACATCAAGTGATAAGGATCCATATGGTTATGAGTTTTTCCCTTCACATGTCCAATATGACCAGCCTTAGCCTTGTCATGAGCTATATCAGTCTTATGCCCAGTCTTCCTAATATGTTACATCTCATACTCAACCTAATCTCATTTCCACCTTCAAACAAACTTTGATGGGATATAAAAAACATGTATTAGAGCTTGACAACAGAAGGGGATGCGGCCAAGAAATTCCTAATCATATCATCCATCAAGTAAGAAATGTGCTAGATCTAGTTAAAAGTGAATGAGCCCCCATTGAAAGAGTAAATTGGAAAAGGCTTACATATGAGATGTTGGATGTGAGTGGCTTAATTGCAGCTTTGGAAGAGAAGTTGAGTATTCATGAGAGGTAGCATTACCAAGTCTATAAACCTGCATATCTGCTACCCCAAGTTTCATATCAGACATACTCAACCCTTTCTCATAAGCCAAGTTGAGCCTATCATGGTTCTTTCCCCAATCATGTTGAGGAAAGTTTTGAAATAGTAAATCTGGCTTTTAAGGCCAATCTTGATAAATAGATTGAATTAGCAAATCTTCAAAAAACAATAATCTATGTTGGCAGCAAGGGAATTGGAATCCAAACCCTCACTTCCCCTTCACCTTGCAATCTCATCTTCCCAAGAGAAAAGTTCTAGACCTGAGGTCATGAGTTGGGAAAAAATAATGGAATCATGGGGTAGAAAGAAGGAGAAAGACATTGTCCAAGAGTGTGAGATACAAAATGAGGCTAGTCCCTTTCAAGTCTCTCCCACCCTTCCTCAAGAATCTTCTTGTTTTTCATGGCAACCTTCATGCACTCCCCATTTATCTGATGATTCCTATGAGCTCCAAGAAAGACTCTTTCAAGAAAATCTAGCTAAGAAAATTAAGGAATTAGAGGAAAAAATGAGATTACTTAGTGAAAGAGAGATAGAGCTTTCAGACCTTAGAAAGGAACCTACACCAAAAGATACCTCTTATACCAATCCTCAGGTCCTTCAGCATGATGACAAGATTCCAAGTTGGAAGGAAGAAAACCATGAACTAGCTAAAAACCTTGAAGAAGATAAAATTGCTGAATCTTTCCAAGGGAAAAGTTCTAGACCTAAGGTCATGAGTTGGAAACAAACAATGGAATCATGGGGCAGAAGGGAAGAAGAGAAAAGTTTTGCTCAAAACCTTGAAGAAGTTGAGGCTGCTCTTACTCATGGTGATAATCAAGTAGAAGATTCTACATTTGAACACACCCCATCTACACCCCTCCAAGAGAGATATCAAGCTACATCTGATATAGATGAATTGATGGACAAATGGAAAGAAGATAATCATTTGATTCTAGCTCAAGAATTATCTCCTCTTTTGCATATGCATAACTCTCAGTCTTCTTCTTCATCCCTTTTCAAAGAGGAATATATTTTGGAGGAAGTAAGTAAAGAGGAGTATACTCAGTTCGTGGCTAGTCAGGAAGATTTCATGAGTGTAGATGAAGAAGAAATCACCATAGGTACACCCTTTGATGAACCAGAGGACAAGTCACAAGCTTTTGCCTCTATTTCTAATGAAAAGAGATAATTTTTTATCATGTTTTGAATGACTTGTTTGAAGTCAGTGGGGCAAGTTACACTATTCTTCAAGAAGGCTGTGAGTTAGCTTTAGGTGGAGAAGGTAGCATTGAGACTCAAATAAATATGAAAAATTGCTATAAACTATCAGGCTTATCCTTTCAAGAGGTTGGTAAATTTGAAGATGATATTTCTTAAGTCACTAAAGAGGATGATCATGCAATGGAACCTGAGCATGAGGCAGAAGGAGAAAAGACAAAAAATGATGTATATCAAAAGACACATGGTGGAGAGCCAACATACATTGATTTCTTGATGAGACACGAAAACATAAAGAATCAACATTCAATAAGCTTTAAAGAACAAGAAGAGTATGTATATGTTGGGGACATGTTTGACTCTGATTCATTCAGAAGCAGTCAAATTAAGGTGGCAAACAAGAAGAGCAAGTCATCAAAGTTTCATACCATTCAATCACTTGTTTGGCATCATAAGTTTTCATATCATAAAGGATACTTCATAAATCTTCCCTTTGATCTGAGAGGAAGGAAAATATACTTGGTTAATGTATTATAGTTAGATAGTTTTCCCTTTTCATATCACTTTGTTTTCCCATTTTCATTTTCCCACTTTTCTTTTAAATAAGTATTCTTTGAACACATAGTCGGCAGCTTAGAGAATTTTCAAAATTTTCAAAATTTATCAATACATTGAATATCTTCCAAATCTTTAGAAATCCCCAAGGTACCTTGCACTGCCACTTGCATAACGTGTCTATCTTGCTATCCCCTAAAGATTGAGTAAGATTTGCCAACAATTATCTAATTTTAATGCCATTTTGAGACTTGATAGGTCAATAAATACCTCTTAGAAAGATTTAAAGCTTACAATTTCTCAAACATTCTTGCATCTATGAGAAAATATCTTGCTACTTGCATTTTTAGTTCCTAGTAAACTTGCTTCAATGAAAGTGCTTCTATTTTGAAAAAGTTCATAACAGTTAGAGATGGAGGGAGCACATTCTTCACAACAAGGAGCTGGGATGTATGAATCCCTTGACAAGTTTCTTATGAGTAAGTCATATGCTTCAGCTCCCATGCAACCATTGAAGACCTATCCACGGACCAGGATCCCTGAAGTTGGTCAAGCAAGTGATCTAGTAAAGATAAAAGATAATGCAGATGGAGTGATGGACCCAATTCTTCAAAGAGCAAGTAGCAAAACTCTTAGAGAAGGGGCACATCAAAGGTGTCTTCTGAGAGCTAGAGTGGGGCAATATGGGACATTTTCCATGAGGATATGGACTTCACAACTGGCACAATTCATTGTCCCAATTGTGCATCCATGCCATGACTTGGTCAAATTATGCGCAGACTTATTCCATGCACCCTCAAACACCATTCAATAGGGTCCATTCTCAATGCAAATCACATCATAGGATATCAGAGACATGTTAGCCCTATATCATGATAAGATAGCTACATTTCCCACTATTGCTAAAATTCAAAGAACATGGGCAAACATCAATACCTATTTTAGGTTCTTAAGATTCGAATTGCAAATGGGTGATGATTATACTACTATGCCTACACTCCCTGTAGCAAGAGCCCAATTCGCACAAGCTAGCCAAGATGCACTATCTATGATGGCTTTCATCTTTGGTATGAAAGATGATATGGCAGTTTATGGAGAACAAATGGCTATCCTCTTCAGGCTGAAGATCGTTGACGAAACTCGAGAGTATCAGCTTGATTTTTCTAAGCAAATTGCATTCTCCATGGTGGAATAACTAGCCCAATTCAAATCAAAAGGAATTTTCAAGTACTCTTCTTATTTGTTCCACCTCATGCTGTATTAGAACTCTGACATCTTTGCCTAACATATGCATCTTGATATGTATGACCCAAGTTTTGATTTACAAAGGACCATTCATGTGTCTACATGGACACATATTTTGTTAAGAAACTAGTGACCCATATGAATTTTGGGAATTATTTTTTACCCCTACTTTTTGTCACCTCAGCCCCAAACCAGTTATGAATAGACTATTCCCAAGTGTTTCAAACTTTCTGGCCAATTGCCCAATTCCTTGTGATTTCTATTTTGGATCCCACCATACAATTATAAGAGTCCATGGTTTTTATGGGGAACCAATGTTGCTACCTAAGATTTTAACTCTTAAGTTAGCATTCATAGAGGTCACCAGATAGGTATCTATAGTGGATAATGAATATGGCTCTGGGAAGAGGAAGAGGAAAATGTATGACCTCCCATGGATGACAACCAACATGGTATTAGAAGCCAGAGATGCTGAGATTGTGCTGCTTAGAAAGCTGGCCTTCCTGGGTTTCCTGGTAGTCAAAGATAAATGGGTATATGACCCAAATGGTTTCATAGCTTCCTGGATAAGGACTAATAGGGTTGTAACCAGAATTGCACATGAAGGCCACCCTTTTTGGGAAAATAGGAAAAATCCTAGAGAAGATACTCCTAGATTTTATGTTGAATTAACAAATTTGCCCCTTCCACAAAATAGACCATGGAAAACTTTCTATGTTAAGTAGAGGGATTATGATCCTAAAGTTAGAATGAATATTGGATTAAGAAGGACACTAAAGAATAAAGATTGGGATGCTGATAAAATAGAAGCCTATTGGAAATATGGGCAAGAAATTTGTCAAACAATCCATTCTTTCAGAAACGTGACTCAAATGAGATATGGGAGGAAATTTGGGATGAGTGCCATCTCTCGCCTATATCTAGCCTAGAGACAAGTAATTTGCTAACACCGGGTGTAAAGATAGAAAGTAGATTAGGATCAAACTAAGAGTCATAGGCCTCAGGGTAAACTGCAACTGTAGTAACTGTATCAATTTGGCCCCAATCTCTCAGCATCATGGAAAAGCAAATGAGTGTGGTGCCTTCACCACCAAAAGCCTCCCCATCAGCATTAGTTATTGAATTTCCCAATTCTCGACAAACATCACTGATGGTAGTAGTAGATGTGGAAGGAAAAGAAACATAGCTAGAAGAAGAGACACCCAAGAAGCAAAAGAGGGTGCAGTTTCAATTTGATTCAAAAGAAGAGGTAGACCCCCCACAATGCCAATGATAGAGTACTATAATCGCTCATCAGGTAAGTATTATTCCTCCTTCTCCTTCTCAATCTATTTCTTCTTCTATTGGCATGATGATTCCATCTAGCCAGATGACATCCCCTACCACCTCTGCCAATCCCATTTCTCACTTTGCCCCATCTATCCCTACTCAAGCTTTAACATTACCTCACTTTTCCCCCTTTATTCCCAAGAAACTCCCCCCTTAGATTGCCCATAGCCAACAATTGGATATTCAATATGGTTTGCCACAGGGATATCCTATTGTGGGCAGACACATTGCCTCTCCTTCTACCTTCCAAACCGAAGCAGATGCTGCTAGGAAGGCAAGGGAAGCTCGAAGAGAGAAAAAGAGAATCAAGGAAAATAAGGCCTTAGCTACACCTCATCTGTGGTCATAATTTGACCCTATTTAGAAGCAATTGATGGTGAGTCATTTGTCACCAAATATAATCAAGTCAAGTGAGCAGATGCAACTGAAAGACTACACAATGAATGTAGTGGCCATAGACATGTCACTATTGAGGCCACAAGACAAAATTGAGCTGTTAACTAAATCCACTTCTACAGTTGCTAAAGACTACTTGAAGACATCAAGGAGGATATAAAATATGGAGGCCAATTTAGCCAAGGAAAAGACAAACTATAAAAGTTTGACCATAAAAATCAATAAAAAGGACAATGAAATAGAGAATCTGAATAAATAGTTGTAAAATACTATTTCTCTTCAGACTCACTAGGTAGTCCAAGCCCAAAATGATTCCTTAAAAGCAATGCTAACATAGGTAAAGGATGCAGTAATGACCCTAAGATGGGAAAAAGTAGCATTGAAATAAAAATGCAAGGAACACCTATTGTAGGTTACTCAATTACAACAGAAGCTACTGGCTGAATAAAATAATACCACAGCTATACAAGCCCAATTTCAAGCTAAGCAATAGAGAGCAACATAATTGACACTGGAGTTGGCCAATAGGCCAAAGAATGTCAGAGTGTTAAGTCTGGTGAAGGACCTATATGAATCCATGTGGAAGAGAATCTCTTTGGACATTATTTAGCTTAGGCCTTCTCTCACCTTCATGCTAAATGCATAGAAATTGTGCAAAAAGGTGGAAAATTAGTTGCAAACACTCTGGCTATAGTTTCTGGGAGAGTATTGGACTCTGAAACATTACTTCAAAAGCTTTATGATGCAATGAATGGAACGTTATCAGTAGCAAGAATTGAGAACAAAATGGTCACTGCTAAGCGAGTGAATGAGGTTCTAAGTTGCAATTCCATAGCCATCAATTATAGAGAGCTCCTAGATGTCATGAAAGAAGGAATCAGTGAAATGAAATAGCACATTGAAGATCTAGTGCAATTAGGTCTTCCTTCTCCATTTCTTGATGACAACATGGTGCTAATGGTTGATGAAATTGAACCTTTGCTATTGGCCAAATAGAATGATCAGGAAATTTTTAAGGATTTAAGGGATGATTCATCAGTACCTAAAGTAGAAGCTATTTTGATTCCTATTTCCCAGCTCGAATTCAAATTGAAGGCTACAGTTCAAAAAATTTCACACAAGGATATTATTAACCTTGATTTAGCCTTAAATGAATTGTAGAATAAGTAGAGGTTATTTGATGATGAGTGGTCTACCTATCAAATAGTATTGCTAAAGCTGTAATTTTGAAATTTTGATCTAGCGAGAGTTGTGGTTTCTTTTTAAGCAGGCTCAAAAGTCCTTGGGGTTGGCAATAATTGTAGAGTGAAAAATACTCTACGTTTCATTCTATTTTTAGTTTTGCATAGCAAAATTTTGTTCCCACATGCTTTGGTTTAAAATGGTGAAGTTTTGAAATAGAGCATGGGCTCCAATTTCCTTTTGATTCATTTTTCTCTAAGTGTTGAAGTCAGGTGCAAGCTGCCAAGTGTCATCAGTCGAGGCACCTTTTATAATTTTTATAATTAAAGTAGAGATTTCCATGTATCTCATAGTAACTCAACAAAATGTGACAATTGTTAGCATCCACATTTCATATCAGTATCCACATTTCAAATCTCTTTTGAGTAGAAAGTTTCAACAAGCTAAGAGTCAGGGTCAGGTGGAGGGCACCAAGTGGTAATCGTGGAAGGTTTCCATTTGATTTTCTAAAAGCAATGGAAGATGCCACATATCCCAAATGAAGAGAGCGGAAGCCACCATGTGTCAACCTCCAAATTTTCTTCATTTTGTTTCATAAATATAGTAAAGAATGTAGTGGGTCTCAGGTTTTGTTTCTGAAGCAAGCAGAAGCTGCCAAGTGTCACTGTTCATGTAAATATGAAATGAGGCCCGATTGTTTCTATAATATAAATAGAGTGACATGCATACCATCATGTGTCACCTTCTACAAGTTTCTCAAAAGGTGGCTAAAAGCAACGAAGATTGCCACATATCCCAAGTTAAGTAGAGTAGAGATTGACACATGTCCTTGGTTGAGGAAAGCAGAAATCGCCACCTATCCATATGCTTTTTAAAATTTGCTCGAGTGAGAAATGATATGGGTCTTATTTTATGTTAAGTTGTTAACGTTTCAAAGAAGCGGATTGTGATAGGTGTCAAAGGCAGAATACTCTTGAGCAAAGACACAAAAGAGTATAAGTTAAGCGGAAAGTGCCGTGTGTCTTAGGTAAGTGCTGCGAAACATGTCAAGTGTCATTTTCTAGTGCATCATAAATGAAGAGAAGGATTTTTAAGAGGTTTTCAAGGAATTAACCAAGTGTCCTCTTCCATTTAATAGAAGGGAGTGTCCTATGATTTGTTTCAGCCAATGAACTGCCGAAAGACAGAGCATTTCAGAATCTAAGAAATATCTTTTGTTAGACACTTCCAGTTTGGTTAGATTTCAGCTAGGCCGTTAGATATGGTATATGTAGACAATCTGGAGTGAATCTAAGGATATAAATAAGGGTGTAGAGATCACCAAAAAAGGGGGAAATCATCATCAAAATTAGAGAGAATTTTATGAGAGAATTGTTGTCAAGAGTTTTAGACTTTCTAGAGCTGTGATTAGGAATATCATTTGCCTTTGTTCTATTTTCTTGAATTGGAAAGTTTATGTAACTATGCATGTTTCTATGACTCTTATGTGACTGGAGAATCAATAAGAAGATTGAATCCTGTGCCTTTGTTGATATTTTCTATGTCACTGCAAAAGTAGTCTAAGCTGTGAGCCTCTGTTTCTATTGTTTTCATCTTTTACATTGATCATGCCTTGTTTGCTCTTAAATGTAATTGAATCTTACATATAGCTTCATTGTACTCATATTAATGGTTGAATTACATTTAGGTGCATTGAAATAGTTATATTTTATTTCTTTGCATTTGTGTTTCTATTAAAATTCCTACCCCTTTTCCCAGTATACGCTCTATATAAAGAAGAGACCAGCTTCTTAAAAATTTGGAGGTTGTTTCAAGTCGCAAGTCCCACATCTTGAAACTTCCCATTGTTGGTGTTAGAAACAAGTGCAATTTTAACCATCAATAGGTTTCTTCATCAACCTTTTGAGTTTTCTCTCTTTAGGGTATTCTACTTGTTGGGTTTCTTATTTTTCTTCTTCCACCAAGGAGATTTTATATTTTCCAAAATCTTATTTCATAGGAAGAGAAGTTAGCCTCAAAGTCTACTTGGTTTTTTTCTTAGGTGGTCTATAGATACACTTTTTATAACTAGTCACCCATTATTTGGGTAAGGAGATTGTCTCAAAATTTATCTGACTGATATTGACTTGGTCCCCTATGGTTTTTATTCTAGGTACCATCACAACACTGGCTGGGGATTTTTGAGTATAATTAGAGGGTACCAAAGGATACTTACAGTATTAGAAGACCCATCAGGTAATTATACTAAAGGGAATAGAGCTAGGATCCATGTCAAGGTTCTTAAATTATAAATTACATTTAAGCATTTTAGGAATAGTAGGATCCTCTAGGTCATCCATAAAATTAGAATAAACCCAACAAGTAACTTTGCCATCATGGACATTATAATTGATTTCACCCAGCATAACTTGTGAAATGTTTTGTAGCTTGTTATCAATAAGAACATATAAAATATGAACATCTAGGCCTTACATAAAAAGAAGTACTATTTCCCATTCTAACTGGTTGATGTGTACAAAATGATAACCTTTTTTTATAAAATGTCTTAAAATGTTCCTTATCTAGTATATTGAACCAATTAACCTAAAATTTTCCTAACATCAAACCTTTAAGAGTAAATTATTTGAAAGAAACTTCAATTTGAAACTTTTATTTGAATAAATTCATCTTACAGACTTCAGAGAAATCTAATTTAGGGAGTTCCCAATTTGCATTTATGGATTCAAGAGAAATATATTGGCTTAGATCATGTTCATATTTTTTTCTATTTCTAAATTTTGATTTCTCCATCAAATTTGAAAAAGGAATAAAACTTTCACTTACTTGGTCCATAATGCTTAGAAATTCAACTCTTCTTAGGAGAACTTATCCTTGCTCTTGCCTAGTGTTCCTTCGATTAGTAACTTCCAAGGCCTCCTTTAAAAGACAATTATTTGAATAGGGGTTATTAGGAAAAATGGCTTAAATGGCACCTTGTCTCAATGCCTCAACTCCAGGTATCCCACGTAAGTTTAAGAGCTAGATCTAGTAGATTGTTTGGCCAAAGAAGTCCCAAGGAACTTCAAACATAGTAGGTTACTTGAGCTTATGAACAAGGAAAGCTAGTATTCAAATAAACTTAAAATATATTTTCAAAAGAGTGGTATGATTTCCCTATAAGATAAAAAGAATTAAAGATACATTGGTAGGATCATCCTCACTTATATTGACTCAAATACATGAATTGTAGGAAAATATGAAAAGGTCTTATAAAACAAACCCTCTGAGTATGGTAGGATCATCCTCACTTAGTTTGACTCAGATACATGAATTGTAGGAAAACATGAAAAGGTCTTATAAATCAAACCCTCTAAGTATGGTAAAAATAGGAGAAGGAACCCCTTCTAAGATCATCCCATTAAGACAACCTACTACAGAGCAAGTGTATGATCATGCTAAATAAATTAGACAATTAAGATACTTTATAAACATTGAGTCATTAAGCAGAAGTGATTTGCTAAAAAAAATTGATGATACCTACAAAAGGCTTGAAAGGCTTAATAAAAATACTAAAATTTTCAAATAACTAGTTAAGCTATCTAAAGATATAAACTTAAAAAAAACATTGAATAAAATCTCACTACCACCTACCTATATTTCAATGAACTTAGTGAATTAGATTGGAACCCTAATAATCCAAAAGTCTTAGATCCCTTGGATGCTTCACAAGATTGGAGTGAGTCCTTGCTCACCAGCATGAAAGATGTGCAAGAGGAAAAGGTTTTACATACCAGTACACCTAGATGGTTGGAAGAAGTATACTCCTCCAACACTGAGTCATCCAACCTACCTATAGTCACACCTAAGATTAGAGCAACCTTTCCCCATGGAAATTTTGGTAGTTTTGAATCCCTTAATCAGGATATCTAATGAAATCAAGGAAGATATCCGAATGATCTAACTCAAGTTACTATACTTCCATATTCACTCAATATTGATGGTTGGTGTGGATTAGGTAATGATATAGGATATAGAATCTAAAGTCTAACCGAAAGGCTCCAAGGATGGATAAAAACTCAACAACTTGTATTTGGGAAGACTGAGGAAGAAGACATGGACCTTATAATTGCTAACTTAGATGGTAGGATAAAAGGATGGTGGTTATCCCTTACAAAAGACCAAAGAGATTTGGTAGGATCCATAATAGTTTACTTTGTTGAAGCAGTTATCTATGAGTATGCTAGAGACATGGTAAATTCTAATGCTATTAAATACAATAAATTGGTTAGGATGAAGCTTTATAACATTAAATACTAGGATAGATTCAAGTGTGATTTTGTTCTTTTGGCAAGAAAAACAAAATAGATCTAAAAGACTGAAACTAAACACATATTTATTAGTGGACTTCTTAAAAAAATCTCATACAAAGTATTGGCCTACATATCAAATAAAAAGGAATCCACAACTAGAGAAATAACCATAGTTATAAAAATGACCTTAGGTTAAATTATCCAGTCTATATAAGAATTTCTTTACAATTAATGTAAGGATAAAATTGTAGCCAAATTAATTTAAAAAAATGATAACCATTGATAATAGTATCTACAAAAATAGTGGATATAATGCACCAAGCTATTATGGTTATGAGAATTCTCATTATAAATGCCACAAAGAAAATTAAAGATCCCAAAAATGTAAAAATGGAGACAAGCCCAAGTATAAAAGGAGGTTCTCTAAAAGAAAAAATTATGTTAAGGCAAAAAGAAACATATCAGGAAAATGACTTATAAAATGTTATATCTATGATCAAGAGGGTCATATAACTATTAAGTGACCAAATAATAAAAGGTATCCTAAAAATATGAAAAATATTAGAGCTATACTTCTTAATGAAGAAATGTAATTTATTTATAAATTCAGCTCAGATGATGATGTCTATTCAATACCCACTGAAAATGATATTTCTTCTAGTGAAAATGAAAATCAAGTAAATCAATTTGAAGAACTATCTTCTTCTGATAACTCTGAGATTGAACTCTACTATTGTAATATGATGTTTAGATTTGATATCAAAGCTTGAATGCTACATCTAGAATATCTAATGTAGAATCATAAGCCCCCTCTTAGTCTCATCCCTATATATCAAGATGAGATTACCCAATTACATAGCATGCTCGGTGAACCTAAGGGTAAAACACTACAATAGCTTTAATTTCATGACTTCATGACAACCCAATCTTATATGCAAAATATGAATGGAATAGAAAACAAAAATCTAAGCCTAAGAATCCAAGCACAAAGAGCCTAATAAAAAACCAAAAGCTTCCTATTGAAATCCTCAGAGCTATAAAATCAAAAATAGAATATGCTTCTCAAGATATTAATGAATTAATAAAATGTTTTGAATATTCTATAAAATAAAACAACCCTAAATAAGTTTGTCCTAACCAAGGATGTTTCTATGCTGGCGAACAAAAAGAAATCATTATCTCAATAAACATCATTGATTCAAACAATGACATATTGACCCAAGATTGTTTAATTGATACTAGAGCAAATATGAGTATTTCAAAGGATGGAGCTATCCCAAAGTACCTATGGTAAGATGCTTCATTATATATATATTTTTAATTTTCAATGGGTCAAGGACTACTATAAATAAAGTTACTCCTAGGGTACTACTTGAAGCAAATGGCATTAAGGCATATGTAAAATTATGGATGTTCAAAAAGATGTTGACAGATATTATTTTAGGAATTAACTTATTGAATCAATTTAAGCCTTATACTATTCACAACAAATACTTGTCTTTAAGATTCTTTTCTAATGAACACCAAATTCTTAGAAAAACCCATGTTACTGTATGAATTGCCACAAGACCCCATGAAGAAGAAGATAGAAAACTACAGAGGAAGATTTATAGGATAGTACAAGATTCTAAAATGAGAAACGATACTCTAAATAATGTCATAACAAAGATCAAAGGATTTTATGATAATGATCCTAGAAGGTTTGGGTATAAGTGTAAATATATTATTTCTCTTGATCTAAAACTTGGCATTGATCATACTTGAGGTATCAAATCTAACACTATCCATTTCTCCCCTTCTCAAGTTAAAATAGGAGAAGAGATCAAATAATTATTGCAGAAGGATTTGATACAAAAAAGCCATAGTGAATGGGCTTCTACTGCATTTAATGAGAATAAACACTCAAAACAAAAAAGAGGGAAAATGAGAATAATAATAAATTATAAAAAGCTCAATGATTGGTTTATACCTGTTAGGCATCCAATTCCTAACAAGACTATTATTATCAACAAGCTAAAGGAATGTTGTGTTTTTTCTAAGTTTGATTTGCAAAGTGGATTTTGGCAAATTACAATAGAACCTAAAGATACTTATAAAACTACATTTGTCTTACCAGTCTTAGATAGGCATTATGAGTAGAAGGTTATGCCTTTTGGATTGAAAAATATTCCCTCTAAATTTAAGAAAAGGATTGATGAAATATTTGGCCATGATAAGCATTTTTTTGTCTATATTAATGATATATTAGTTCTTTCAAAAGATTTAAATAGTCATCTTATACATTTGAAAGAAGTTTTTGATTTTTTTAACTAGAATGGGTTAGTTTTAAGTGATAAGAAAATGGAGATAGGAAAAATAGAGATTGAATTTCTTGGGTTAAATATATGTCAAAATAAGATTGATTTACAAACCCATAGTTTTTAGTCTTTAGAAATATTCATAGATGAAATAAAAGATAAAACCTAATTACAAAGAATCCTTGGATCTCTGAATTACTACTCTGTGTTCTATAAAGATTAGGCCAAAGATAGGAAAGTACTAGAGAAAAGGTTAAGAAAATACTCAAGCCCATGGACTATTGAAATGACACAAGCAATCAAAAGAATCAAGGAAAAAGTTAAAGGACTACCAAATCTCAAACTACCAGGAGAACATTTAATGATTTTGGAAACAGATTCTTTAGATGGAGCATATGATGGAATAATTATGGAGAAAATTAAATATGGTAGATAAGAAGTATGTTATTACTATAGTGGAACATGGAACCTAGCTCAAAAGAATTACCATTCCATTAAAAAAGAACTATTAGTAGCCAAACTATGCATGTTCAAACTAAGGATCTTTTTTCCCCCAAATAAATTCCTCTTAAGGATAGATCTATTACAATTTTAATCTATCATTAGAAAACCCCACACCCAACAAGATGGATACCAGATAATGAATAGATGGGAAATATGGTTTTCTAACTTTGAGTTTGATGTTCAATACAAGAAAGGAACTACTAGTTGTTTAGTTTATTTGATGTCTAGAGAAGGATCAAAATGGTATTCTCATAAGTTTTGTACTAATCATGTTTTAATGTTTCAGGGTGATGAAGAATCTGATAATTTTGATTATGATACTGTTCTAGAAAATCTTACTTATAAAGAAAAAGAAAGAATGCAAGAATGGCTTTTTATCCCTATAAAGACCCAGATCAAAGAACTACTTGGGCTTGGTATTGAAAATATTTTATCAAAATATTTCTTAGTTAATGCCTACAAGAACTTTCTTGATGATGATGGAAGAAGTTGGACTAGATTATGTGACATGGATCATAGAAATATCGGGATACTTGGAGGACAATTGTCACTTGTA
>JARHVA010004052.1:67500-70000 GCA_037957365.1 Torreya grandis | reverse complement strand
AGTCATAACACTTGTGCCACCCTTCTACCCATAATGCATTTTTAGTTTAGTATATAATTTTGAAATTATATTTAATAAATAATATTTTTATTAAATTAAATATTCCATACAAGATAACATTGGGTCACACTTACCCAATGTTTAGCAGAAAGGACATCCAATCTAGTCCCATAAGACAATACTGTGAAAAAAGTGAGCATTTAAGAATCTATTACTATAAAAATTGAAATTCCCTTACTTATAAGGATCTTGCAATAGAGCACAAACTTCTCCCAGTTGGATTTATGTCTATTATTGAAGGCAATCTGGAAAAAGGTAGGATTGGACTTGGGATGGGTGTAGAAGCCCCAAACCTGATTTGTTTGGTTAATAAACCTCCTAGAAATACTATGTACAAGGCTCCTATCCCATTTCAGATTGACATAGGGATGTTTGTCATGGATGAGTATTCCTTCAATAAATGTAAAGCTAGATTTGAAAGTGACTTAACACATCATAAAATTCCTAAGTTATATGGTAAAAAAAGCTCTTTAGATTTCTACACACCATGAAAGGAGAACAAAACTAGTCTAAAAAAATTAGGAAGGAATCCCTTCAAGATACTCAAAATGGTATACAAATAGGAAGGATTTGGCACCATCATGAAATGTTCATTTAATCTTGCATTAAATACTTATGGCTATAGTGTAGCTAAAGGGTCTTGTCACTAACTTGACCATTACTTGGAAGTTGTTTGTTGTCAAATGAGGTGATGGTTTTTGAATTTTAAATTCAGGATTGATGTCTTTGTGTATTTAATGTTGTTACTATTTCATTTGTATATTTTAAGACTTGACCATTGGTGGTTTGGTGATGTTATTCAATCTCGTAGGGGACTTTGCTAAATTCTTCTTCTTTATCCTTTTTATAGATATTGGTCTAGTCTTTTCAGGACTAGAGCCCCATTATGCTTGAGAATGGATTATGGGGTGACTTGTAAATTCAATTTAATCTCATATGCTATTTGGGTCCTCATCTAGTACGTATCACATTGGGGTCTATGGGAGACCCTTAGGATATATTTAATTGCATAGTTTTTTTGTTCAATTCTATTGGATTTCTATTTCTTGATCTAGCTAAAATTGATAGATTCATCCCTTGGGGACCCTAATGGTTCTTTTGAGACCTTGGCATTTTTTTCCATTATTTTAGTCTAGTTTTCAATCTAGCTAAAACCCATTGGTTATTCCACCAGTCAAAAGTGGAATTTGCTCTTTTCACTATCTTCAATCTTTTTGGTCTAGTCCTTTTTATTTTCCTTGTAATCTACACCTTCTCACTTATATAATCCATGGGAGACCTAGATCTCATGATGTGTCTGGGATGGGTTAAATACCACCTCAAAAGTTGGTTTACCTTAATACAAACATTGGGTCACATGTTGGGATGTGTTTTAAACCAAAATTTTAAAAAATAAAATTATTTTTTTACTTTCACATTATTCCATATATTTTTATTTATTTTTAAATATTTTTTTGCTTAAATCCATTTTTTCAAAAATATATTTCATATGTTGTTTCAATACTTAGTGTAGAGGAGTTGATAATTGTTATTTTCCAAGACACTTGTGGAAAAAAGGTCTTGAGTTCAAAACATAGGTAAGTTATTTATCAAAACTAATTTATTTTAAAAAATTATTATTTAAAATTAATTTCTTTATTATCATTCAATAATTGGTGTTAAAAATACTAGTTAACTTATGACACTTTTGAAAAACTTATCCATGCACTTATTTGTTCAAAAGTAGTCATGTGACAAGTTTTTTTCTAGGTTTTTGCACATTCCAAATACATTATAATGGACCTCTTTGGATTTAAAGATTTTTTATATTATTTTTTCAAACAAATTTGAATACTTATGTTTATATAGTTGTTTAATATTTTTTTTTCAAAATATTTCACATATAATTGAACAATTATTATATTTAAACACTTTAAATTTATTTTATTATCAAATAGAGTATTAAAAAACATTAAAAACGTTATTTTCTTAAATTTTATGGTGCAAGTTTAGCTTATAACACAAAATAGTAGTGTCAAATCTAAAGGGAAGTAATTGTTTCACCTTAATTTTATGCTACATAAATCTCAAATGCTTAATGGTTTTAACTATAATATCTATAAAATTTACATTAAAACCAAGTCTATGACTTGTAAATTATGGAATATTTTGGTTGAGACTAAAAACTATCATCAAGGAGAAATGTCTGAGTAGAGATTTTCAATGCATTTCAATATAAATCATAGGAAGTTATATTTATTATTTTATGGAGTTTTAATCATAAATTCTTACTCCATATTAATAATTAAGAGTCTCCCAATGATGCATGGAAACTCCTTGAGCCTATTCATAAGGGCACTCATCAGTCTAAAATAATAAATCTTATTCATGAATTGCTAACTACACCTATGAAAGGTGATGAAAAAATTTGTTAATTTTGTTGTTAAAAAATATTAAATAT
>JARHVA010004052.1:45000-62500 GCA_037957365.1 Torreya grandis | reverse complement strand
GGTCCTTGAAATAATAGTTTTCTGTTAGACCTTTATTGGGAAACTCCTTATAGGTACCTTTTTGGTATCAATTTGGGCTTAAATTTCTCCCCCAACCCACTAACTGAGTCTATATAGGCATTTTTTTAAATCTATATTTGTATAAAAAGAAACCATGTTAATTTTCTAACCCTATTTTGGATAAACATAAAATTATTCTCATTTGTTATACATCCCTTGGGATTTAGTAACCTTGTGCCTCTAAATGTTTATTTATGGGGTGTGATAGATTAAATATTAGTACAAGTGTTTTGACTTATACAAATTGAGTGGCCTTCACAAAAAAAAAAATTAGCTTGTTGATTGTAATCTTCCACTTTTACTCCTATTTGTCTGGAGTTAGTTTCCCCAAGTAGTTGGGATGTATTTATCAGTTATGTAATGTAATTTTATTCATCTTTCATTACAATGTGGTTGCATTGTTATCTTGATTTTGGATTGTGCTAAAGTGTTTGAAGGAATTGAAGTGTTGTTTGTACATGGTTATTTATAAGCTTAACCAAGTTTTACTGATATTATGAATGATTGTACCTCCCTCTCTTTTGACTCAAAAGAGTCTATTTGGTTATTTTTGACTAAATCCTTGGTTTTTAATCATTACACACCCTAAAAAACCTCTTAGGTTGAGTAGTACACTTTGTTAGACCTATCGATAATGGAAAATGAAAATGATAGATTTTGATTTATTAAGTAAATCATCTTCTATAAAGATTCAAGGTATGCATTGGTTATTTCTCAGGTCAATTGGTTCATTGTGTGTTATGGTTATTATGTTATCTACATTTCTTATCTTATCTTTTGCTAACCATTTTTATAATTTATTATTAGTGTCTTAGTATATTTTTCATACCTATTACCTTGGTTGAGTACTCGATTGCCAAAACCCTCCACCTAGATAATGGTTGGGGTGGTAAGGACCATTGATGGTTGGGCTTGTAGGGTTGGTTTGAAGGGGTGTTCTCTTTTCCATGTTCACCCTCTTAATTTGATGAACCCAGACCTTGTGTGGTAGCATGTCTCTTTTTTGTGCTTGTTGGTGTATGATTCTTGGTGAGTGTGTTGGATTATTCCATGACTATTCTTTTTATGAATTGGTTCCATCCACCTATATTATTTAGCTATATAACATTTAATATGTTTAAAATAGAAATATTATCTATGATGTGCTTATTGGTATCGGTAATGAATATGGTATCTTGGTTCTTAGATATCTAACTAGCTATAATTATTACTATTGATATACATATATATTAGACCCTATTTACTATATTTGAAATGATAGTTGAAGAAGTTATATGATCATTCAATATGGAGACTATTTTCAAGCCACCCACTGGTCCTTATTATGGAGCTTGTAGCCATAAGTAAGGATTTCAATTAAATTCTTTCACTTTATGTGTGTGTGTGTGTGTGTGTGTGTGTGTGTGTGTGTGTGTGTGTGTGTGTGTGTGTGTGTGTGTGTGTGTGTGTGTGTGTGTGTGTGTGTGTGTGTGTGTGTGTGTGTGTGTGCGTGCGTGCGCGCGCGTGCGTGCGTGTATGTTATGGTAAGAAGATGTATATGCAGCCTTTTTATTTGGTTGTTCTAATCTTTGGGTTATATCCCTATTGTCCTCAATAATAAATCTTCTCATGATGAACTTGATTATCATTAGTTATTAGCCAATCTTGTCCCTTAGGTATTAATAACTACAAGATCTCTTGGATTTAGTATGCATTTGGTAAATGATTATGACCATGATCAATTTTTCTTATTGACTATAGAGTTGAATACATTATAATATGAAACCATGGATTATAAGGATATCATGTCTTATATGTGGCTGGTATGTAGTGTTTCATTATGTTGGGTAAAGTTATTAGTTTGTTACTATTACAGTTTTTGTAGATTGTTATACATGGAAATGAGTTGCCTTCGGTTTATGCTTGAAGATATTATTAAATATTAATTTTATATAAATTTAAATAATATTATTACAAGGTAATTTATTTATATTAATATGATAATAATAATAATTAATTATATCAATAATTTTGAGAAATTATAGTAAGGCAACACATAACTTGTAAATGGTAAAATATTTTAAAGTAATATTGGTGATGATGATGAGGGGAAATGACAAAGTATTTCACATGATATTGTACACCATAGGGTTCATTTAATACACATGACCCAACTTTAAGGTAGTGGTGGCATCTTTTATTGATTTTTTTCTATTTGATTATAAAAAGACTTAATGTCTAATGTGTTGATCCTATGTGTAGATCGAATCAGCAATGTAATGATGCTAATGTGGGGGAAATTAATTGAGGTTATGGAGTTAATATGGTTCATCTATCACTTGCCTAAATCCTTAGATTGTAACATGCGTTAGGATAAACAACTCAATTTGTGTTATGTGAGAAACTTAACATATGTTTAATTTGACATTGAGGGTATGAATTTCAACATGTTAGCTCCTTATTATATGATATATATCATTTTGGTTGTCCACAACCTATGGCTAAAATGGGAATATGCTCCAGTAATGAAAAAAACACTTAAAAAAATCCCAAATATTAAAAATCTTTAACTCCCATGGAAACACCACCACCATACCCACTACCACAACCAAGGCCATATAAACTACTACCAAGATTGATAGAATAACCTAAACCTCTATCAAGTCCACTACCACCTCCTAAACCAACCCCAACACCTTTGTCTAAACCTTTTTCAAATTGTGATGATGAGGGGTAATGACAAGGTATTTTAGGTGATATTCTACACCTGGAATTACATGCCAGTGATGATGATGATAAATTATAGGTTATTTTAAGTGATATCATACACCATAATGTCCATATCATAAACATGCCCTAACTTCAAGGTGATTATTGGATTTACATGACCTATACCAATTAAAAAGGGGTCGGTAACTCAATTTATACTAGGTAGAATGTAGGGTTGGTATGTTTAATTCTCGTGCATTATTGGGTATCCACATCAGATGATTAAAAGGGAAATATACTACAAATATGAAAAGAAAACACTTGAAAAAAATATCAAAACTAATAGATATTTATCTCCAATTCCAATGCCACCACCATACCCACTAGCATAACTAAGAACATATAAATTTCCACCAATCTAATAACACCACCTAAACCACCATCTAAACTACCACCAATACCTTTATTTAACCCATATATGCTACCTAAACCACCATAGAAACCTTGACCAAAGTTTCCACCACAAAGACATGATGTGTTAAAAGGTGAATCAGGTGGTGATTGTAAGGTGAACACATATCCTAAAACATATCCAAATTTAGGGTAGTTATATTTACATGAATTACACCCATTTCAAATGGGTACATAGCTTGCAGGGTGATAGATTCTTTGATTGGATGTTTTCTATTTTCAAGTGTGGATGAGGAAAACATGAGGATGATTTCATTTCAATGAGGTTTCATGTCTGATGTGTGACTCAAATTAGCATTGTAATGTTGTTGATGTGGAAACA
Organism: Torreya grandis; assembly: GCA_037957365.1. Classification (NCBI taxonomy): domain Eukaryota; kingdom Viridiplantae; phylum Streptophyta; class Pinopsida; order Cupressales; family Taxaceae; genus Torreya; species Torreya grandis. The sequence goes on along the minus strand of JARHVA010004052.1, from coordinate 58,959 downwards.
ATACATTGAGATTTAAAAGTCTATATTTTATTTTATGTTCATCAACATTGCCAATATATAGACACAATAATCATACCATGGACTAAATTTTAATTCCATATGGAACTTGTAAGTGGTGTAAGATTTGAAAGTGAGTTGGGAGGTGATGATGACGGATGGTGATGATGAGTGGTAATGACAAGGTATTTTTGGTGATATCATACACTAGAGGGCCCATATCATATGCATACCTTGACTTCAAGATAGTTTTTGGATTTACATGAGTTATAACCATTACAAAGGGGTTTTTAGATTGCAAGATGGTGGGATATGTTGTTGACTATTTCCTATTTGATTAGTAATGGACTCCATGTCTGATGTGTGAATCAAATCAACAATGCAAGTCCATTGATGTGGCGATAATAAATTGAAGTTTTGAAGTCTATATTGTATATTTCATTGTGTTTAACATGATTACCAAATATTTTTAAAAGTGCATGCCACATGAGTGCATAAGAGTACATCATTTGTGATACAACGTGAATGTTATGATAGTGGAGTCACCAATTAAAATAAAAAGTAGTCAATTGACAATCAATCCCAGGTGCTAAGGAGAATTGGTAGGTTTAATTATCAAGTAGTAGGGGATGTCCACATCATACATGTAAAACAATAACCAAAACAATCATGAAAATTAAGTGTTTTGGTTTTATTTTATTTTATATTAATATATAATATATCATTATACTAATATATTTATAAAATGTAGTAATAATATTATTTTATATATAATAAAAATAATAATATATTAAATTAATAATATTAATATATAATATATTATTATATTAGATTAATATTAGTTTATAGTATAACACAATATATTTTAAATATATAATATAAACATATTATACATATTATATACAATGAGGTGAGTTAAGTGACATTGAGGTGCAAGTTACACATGAAGGAATCTATCTTTAATGTATATTTTAATCGTACGATGTGGGAACCATAAATAAAAATCTATATTGGTATATTGGCACACCAACTCCCTTGGGTTTCCTTTTGAGATTTTTACATCATCCAGTACATTTATGGCCTTCAATTTATAAATAATGCTAAAGATTAAAATATAATTTATATGTATCTATAAAAAAATTAATAATACTTTTATTAAAGATGTTTTATCTTGTTGATTAATTTCATTGTAAATGATGACTTAGAAGTCTTAAAAAAAATTCTTGAAGATAATCTTGATGTTGAGTTCAGTGACTTACACTCATTTTTTATTTCCATGTTCTATTGTTATAGTAATATAATATCTATTTCAAAGTAATAAATGATTGAGAAGGAAATTAATAAGGTGTTCATAATTTGGAACTCTAGTAACAAGAATAGTTTTTATGACTTAGTCTTTTGCTAAATGAAAAGACAAGATCATTGAATAAGTTATAACAAAATGATTGATGTTTGATGTAACACAACTTAAGTAATGAATGTCTTCATGAAATTTATTTAGTTGTAAATATGCAAAACATAAGCATGTTTGTTGAAACATCATTAGCATGGTTAAGTCTTAAAGTATTATGTGGTTATTTCTCATTCTTTATCTTGTTGTCATATAATTAGACCATATGACTAACATATTTTACATATACTAAGCTATTACTATATGATATTGTAATATGGTCGAGTCTAGATACTTAAGTAAAATTATTTATATCTAATTATTTTTATTATGTAAAAATTAGAGGCAATTCCAATTGACGTGATAACCATGTATGTGGTAATGTTAGTCAATAAGAAGAATCAATATTGTAATTTTTCTTAATTTATATTATTTCGAATAAATCATTATATGTTAACAACATAAAATCCATGTAGAGTAGTGATCCTTGGTCAAGTTGTGATGACATAAGTAAGTAACCCTAATTGATGGCAATAGACATCACATAACATGTATTTATGGAATTGTATCAATCAAAATTACATTATATTGGTTTTTGGTAATTTTATTCTAGATTCAAATTGATTTGTAAGAGTAAAGGGTTTCATGTAAGGTCAAATAGATTTTTTATGTTTTAGGAATTCATATTTCATTTTTTTATGAGGATTATTATGAAAAATATGAGTTGGATTCTTTCTCATTTTATATTTATTATGGTGACTTTTTTTGGTGTCATGATAATTTTGAATGTCAATATGATTTGGGACTATTTGATGTCTAATTTTATAGGATATTTATAGATAATAAGAGTCATTATGAATATATTTAGTACTATTTGATTATTAAAAATACCCACATGATATATGCATGAATATCACATTTGAAGACTACACATAAAATAATTTTCGTTTGATCTGTGGAAGTAAAATGGATTTATTCACATCTTGAATGATTGAGATAAATTTAATCATAATTAATTTTCTATCGTGTACTTATTTTTCAAGAAATTAATTTTCATTATCTTAATTTCTTGATTTTGAATCTTAGAATCTATGTTATTTATCACACTTATATAACACCCTGATGTTAAAATCCACATTAAATTGATTTTATTAGGGGGAGGGCCTCATTGGTAGGTTTCTTAAAGGGCCCCTAAAAACATACTTATGAAATGTTTTGGGTAATATTGAAAAGTTAGTTTTTAAATGAAAACAAATTAAATGAAAAATAGTTTAGTTGGGAAGGTGAATCATATAGACCATATTCTATAGTGTAAAGAATGTCTAGTTATAGTGGACACCATACACAAGATTTGGATGTCATTCATGCCCTATTGATACCATACATTGGATCTTAACACCATTCAGGGGATCTAGACATCTTCCATAGTCTCTAAATGTGGTTTGCAGGCTCTAAATAGTGTCCACAACCTCTAGACAATATGCACAAGCTCTAGATGTCATTAAAAGCCTATGAAAATGGTCCAAGGTGCATGGAAATTATACAAACCTAGTGGATACCATATATAGGGTGTGTACACCATTAAAAATTGGTGGATGCCATCTAGAGGGCATGGATACCATTAATAGCTTGTAGATAATGTCTAGAGCCCATGGATGATGTCCAAAGCCTATAAATGGTATCTAGAGATTGTGGTCACTAACTAAATTCTCACAGTGTAATTTAATGAAATGATACATGGAATATAATTTTAAAAAAATAATTATGTTATTATAATAAATCCATGTGGGGATGTTACATTGTGGTATTATAACTATGGCTCAAAATCTAGGACTTAATGAGTCCACTAATATTTTCATATCCTTATGTTAACAAAAAGGATAGTGGTGTGAGATAAATAATCTAGATAGGGTCAATTAAATATAAATGACAAAAACCCTTAAATTGATCCTAACCAATTTTTTGGTGGGAAAGAAAGAAATTTAGATCATATTCTTACTGCCATGAATGAGACTAGGGACCGAATTGTATCACTGGAATAGAAATTCATGTACATGACAAGGAATAACATCAGGATGTGCCTAAAGAACATCCTACTAAGAAATAAATTACTTAAAATCAAATACATGAGGAAGTTCCTCAGGATGCAAGATCACATATAACTACAAAATTGGCTAGGGATATGAAAAAGGTGAATCCACCTAAGTTTGATGAAACCATTCTAGGAGACAAATATTAATCATGGTTGATTGAGATGGAGAAGTATTTAGGGATTCAAAAATACTCTAAGGTCACTGAAGTAGTTTTGGGAGCTTACTAGTTGGCTAGTGAAGTAGCTACATGATGGGCCAACAAGAAGTTAGAAATGAATCGTAACTCAACCACCACTACATGGGAAAAATTTGTGACACTATTTAAATCATTATGGCTTCCATAGTTATACTTTGACCAAAATCTTATATATTTTTATAATCTAAAACAAAGAGACCTATTGGCGAATGAGTATTAGTAATAGTTCACCAAGATCCTGAATTATGTACATCAGTATTAGGTAGATGAGAGGTTCAAGATTAGAAAGTTCATCATGGGATTAAAACCTTAGATTGGTGAAGTGGTGGAAATTCATAGAACATACACCATGGACCAAATCTTTGAGAAGGTTGTCAAATAAGAACAAAATTTGAAATCTCTTCCTCACATCAAGATAAGTTTAAGAGAAAGATTATAAGTTCTAATACAAATTTTAAAAATAATAACTAGAAGTAGATGAGTGGAGACTCCAAGAGTCAATTCAAGAGTCAGAATACTATATTAAATAGTGGTTCAAGTAATAGAAAACTGGGTAATGGTTTCAAAGGAAGTTTCAAGGTAAACCAATACTCTGATAGGAAGGGAACACCTAGATATTGCTTTATTTATGGAGGTGACCATTTTGAATGTGAGTATACCTAAGATAAATCAAATAAAAACAGTTTTTTTCCTCATCAAAGAAATTTTTAGAAATGTATTCATGGGGTAGTTGATAATTGGCAAGCCTAATTTTAAGCTGTACACATATAACTGTCAAGTTTTCTTTTTAACATCTAATTTTATTTTTGATAGATATGGGGGCTATAAATTGTTTTATAGATCCTATAATTATAAATAAGTCATCTATAAAATCTATATTAATGGAAAATGCATGGTCGATATAATATTGAAGAAAATTTATATTCAAAGTTGATAAGTGTTTAGTTGAATTTGAGATTAGGTTGCCCAAATTCATAATATTAGTGGATATTTATACAAAACCACTAGGTTCATACGATGTGATCATAGGGGTAATGTGGATTATGAAGCATAAATCCAACATTGAATGGTATTTTAAGAAGGTTGAGTGTCTCTATGATTTTAGAAATTAGACACAAATTCAGGATGTGAAAAGGGAGTTAAGACTTAGGCATATTTTTGTAATGCAACTTAGTATGGCTCAAGGAAATGGATGCTAAGAATTTATCATAAATATAAATAAATGGAGGAATATAATAAATCATTAATTGAAGATTAACCTTTATTAAGGAATTTTCATGATGTGTTTCCATATAAATTGACATGAATTCCTCCTAAATGAGAGTTTTACTTCTCTATTGATATCATACCTAGATTGGAACCTAAGTCTAAGGCACCATATAGAATGACAACCACCAAATTAGTTGAATTGAAGGCCCAAATATAGGAATTATTGTCTAAATGGTTAATCAAACCAAGTGTGTCACCATGTGGTGCACTAATTGTCTTTATCAAGAATAAATATGGTACTCTTCAACTTTGCATTGATTACATAATGTTGAACAAAGTAACTATAAAAAATAGGTATCTGATACCTCGAATAGATGATCTTTTCAATTAGATTAAAGGAGTAATGGTCTTCTATAAGATTAATCTTAGAGATGGATATCATCAATTAAGGATAAAAGATGAGGATATTCCAAAGGTGGCATTTAGAACTCATTATGGTCATTACAGGTTTACATTTTTACCATTTGGGTTGATAAATGCTCCTAAAACATTCATGAATCTCATGAATAGTGAGTTAAGTTAATATCTAGATCATCTTATTTTGGTTTTTTTATATTAGATTATAATATATTATAAAGATGAATAATATCATCTTCAATATTTGGAGCTTGTTTTGCAATGGGTGTGAAATCACAAGTTGTATGATAAGTTATCTAAGTGTGTAGTTTTCTAAAAGAAAGTGATATTTCAGACATATTATCTAAGTGGATGGTATTTTTGTAAATCCATCAAAGATAAGAGCCATTATGGAGTGGTCGGAACTAAGGAATGTATCTGAGTTGAGTTTCATTGGATTAGTGGGCTATTATAGGAAATTTGTTTTGAATTTTTCTAAGATAGCTAATCTAATTTCCTCTATACAATGTAAGAATCAAAGTTTTATCTAGTCAAATAAGTGTGAATTAGCTTTTCTATAATTGAAAAGAAGGTTTACCTTAGCACTAGTGCTAAGAATTGTTGATCCCAATGGTTAATTTTAAGTGATCATAGATGCATCAAGAGATGGATTATGATTCCTTATGCAAGATTATATAGTGTTAGCATATGAATCAAGGAAGTTAAATTGTTATGAGGTGAAATCTAACCCTCATGACCTAGAACCTGAATCAATTATTCATGCTTTTCAAGTTTGTAGGTATTATTTGTTGGGAAAATTGTTTGAGCTCAAGACTGATAAGTTGGGACTCAAATACATTTTCACCCAACCAAATATAAATTCTCATTAGAGGCATTAGTTATAGTTTTTTTTAATTATGATTTTGATATCAATTACATCAAAGGCAAGGAAAATAGAGCATCTGATACCTCAAGTCATCGGAACTACATAGCAACCACGACTACTATCAAGAGTAATTTCAGGGATCAAGTGATCTAATTATTGATAGGAGATGAATTATATGATTAGGTCAAGATAGAATAACCTAATAATGCTCAGAATCATAGGTATAAAGGAAATAAATTAGACAATGATGGTCTTTTATGATATAATGGAAGAATGTATGTAGCTGAGAAAGGGAATCTAATGAGTAAAGTGCTAAAATAACTTCATAATGCCCCATATTCAAGATATTCAAGAGTAGCCAAGATTATAGAAGAGCTTATACCACTTTATTTATGGAAGGGAATCAAGAAAGATGAAAAATCACTTATGTCACATTATCTGGAATGTCAATGTGTGAAAGATAAACATGTGCATCTGGATGGATTGTTGTATCCACATGACATACCACAATGGAAGTGGTATGTGATTAATATGTACTTTGTTCAAGGTTTATCATTATCATAGCTTAGGCATGACATGATCTTGGTTGTAGTTTATAAACTAACCAATGTAGCTCATTTTATGCCAAACAATATGATAAATGATGCACCTACTCTTGAAAAGAGATTTGTAAAGGAAGTGCATCAGTTTCATGTATTTCCAAAGAAGATCATTTTGGATCATGATTGATGGATTCTAGGTTTTGATTAACTCTAGATTCATCTTTTGGTAAGCAACTAAACTTTAGTACTACATATCACTTACAGACTAAAGATCAAATTGAGTGAGTTAATCAAGTGTGATAGGATCTCCTTTGTATGTATTGCATGGACCAACAATAAAAGTGGGAGGAATACCTTCCATTGGTTTAGTTTGCTTACAATAACTCATATCAATCTACTTTGAATATGGAACCATTTGAAGTATTACATGATAGAAGGTGCAGGACACCAATCAATTAGGACAAGATGGAAGACATGGTATTATTTGGACCTAAGATGCTTTTAGAAATAGAATATGAAGTTAGATAAATTAGGTAGAGATTAGTTGAGGCCAATGATAGGAAGAAGAGTTATGATGATCTAAATAAAATAACTAGGTAGTTTGTAGTAGGTGATAAAGTTCTCTTACATGTTAAGACACAGAAGAGATTGATTAAATTTGGGAAGTCAATGAAACTTTCATTGAGATATGTGGGACCCTTTGAGGATTTAAAAGTGTTCAATCCTATAGCTTATAGGCTTACATTGATACCAGCCCTAGCTATACTACATAATGTCTTCCATGTTTATTATCTTAAAAAGTATATATATGATCCTTCACATGTGTTGGATTGGAATGCTTTGCAGGTTTTGGATCCTAGGGTGGTCATGTAAAACTAAATAGAGTGATTGACACTCATAAAATTTATTTTCATAATAGATAAGTGTCATAATGCAAAGTATTATAGGACCAATACTCTGAGGATAGTGCTACTTGTGAGGACTATGATAAGTTTTATAGGCTATTTCCACATTTGTTTGTTTGATTTGATGCTTCATAATATGTTATTTTCTATGAAATAATGTTTTTTATTTAGAATTATTATTTGAATAAGTATCATCGAGATGATGAATAACATTAGGATAAAGTATGTCACATCTTGATTTCTCATTAAGATAATTTATATGATTTTCCATGGATTATTATGGTTGGTAAATTGATTAATTATTTTTTGAACTATGTTGTAAGTCATATGTTGTTATGAGATAGTTGTATGTTACTTTGATTACATTGATATGAGTTAGCTGTATTATATATTTTTTAAATTATGAACATGTTGATTTATTGTTACAATAGTGTTTTATGATATATTATGATGTTACAAGCTAAGTACCTTCTTGTTATGAGTTGGATGCAAAATGTTTCATCTCTCTAAACATGACAAATGGAGAGCATCATGATAAATAATGACATAGATGGAGGAGTTGGGGGACAAGAGAGGAAAGGATAAAACACACATACATGACAAATTAGATAGTACATATTATATGCATTTTTTGAATTGTTAGCATTAATAAATTTTTAATATTATCTACATTTAGATAATTGATTATGTGTGTTAGATGTGTGTTGGTTCAATTTATGCTTATGTGGAATTAATCTTGTGTTATTGCATTGTGGATATTTTATGTAGATTTAACATATAATGTTGTTGTATAATTATGTCATGTTATGGTATTCATGATTGTTAATGCATATGAGAGTGTAAATCTATGTGAATAGTATCTTGTTACTACTATTTATAGACTAACCATAATGTATTTGTAATGTTTTATAGAATTAGCTTGTTATCATATGATATTTAAGAAATATAATTTTAAGGCTTAATGCCTTAATATATAAAGATAACAAAAGACACATGATAGTCTATATAATGTAGTAATAACACAAAAATTATGTTATTATAATACTATTATGATTTGTATAATAATTGTCTACTTTGCCATTGCATTAAAAGAATCTAATTGACATTATAGTAGTAAAATTATTATTAAAGTCATGATGTTATCTTTACCAAGTTATTAATAAAATTGCATTATATCCTAAAACTATCGTATGAACTACACCTAACCTTTGTTAGCATGTGTAGTCATATAAAATGTCCAAATTGGTATTTTGAGTGTGGCTTGTGACACCCTAGCTATAACTCTTTTTTTCATGCTATTTTGACCCTTTTAGATACCTTCTTACTCATTTGCAGTCATCATGAACCTTTATAATGATCATTCCACCTTAGCTAGACTGTATTTCCCAGGCTAATCCTATTCCCCTAGGTTATAATCCTATAGGATAGGAGTACCATAGTTGGACTATAGTGATGGACCCTAAGGTGTCCCATTTTCAGTGGTCATATCTATTTGCACTTTAAAAACCAATGGTTATTTTCATCTAATCCCTATCCTTAATTGTGTCAACCTAGCACAAATACATCTAACCCATGACCAATTATTCCCTATAAAATCCCACTCAAAGATCATTTACAAGGGAGGTTAAAAATGTTAGAAAGCAAGCAAGAATACAAAATAAAGAACTAAGGAAAACTTCCCTATTCTCTACATAAAGTCACCCAACATAGATACAAACACACTAAAACCCTCATACTAGTCCCTAGCCACATTAAGTACTCTCAATTTAGCATTTTTTCATTAGCATCACACTATTTCACAAGGCACATTAGGTGGGAGAACTACATATGGCTTGACCCCTATTTGAAGTATTGGTGTGTAGGAAGCACGCCCACACAAGGGGTGTAGATTACACATTTAATGCATCTTACACACTAACCATTAGCACACCATGAATAGATTTCTAATATCATCCCTATGTTAAACCCAAGAAACAAATTTAGTGTTATTTTGATTCTCGATATTTAAATAAGGCATGCTCAAAAGATGATTTTTCCTTTCCTAGTATTGACATGATCATAGATTCCACATCTAGGTATGAAATTTTATCATTCATGTATGGATTTATAGGACACAACCAAATCAAAATCATTACACAAGATCAAGAGAAGACATCTTTTATAACACCTTGGGGTATATTTTGTTACATTGTCATGCCCTTTGGATTAAAAAACATCAGACCCATATATCAGTGTACTATTATGCATATATTTCATGACTTGATTCACTAGACTATCAAGGATTATGTCAATGATATATTATCTAAATAAAAATAATGACATCTTTCCATAAATTTACGATAGATTTTTCAATGACTCAGACAATACAATGTTTGATTAAACCCAAAGAAATGTTTGTTTGGAGTTACATCAGGAAAGTTATTAGGTTTCATTATTTTTTAGCATGGCATAAAGGTTGACCCTAAGAAAGTCAAAGCAATTAACAATATGCCACCTCCATTGACTTAAAACAACTTTGATCCTTACAAGGTAAAATATAAGAAATCCACCATTTTGTAGCTCAAATTGCTGATAAAACTCATTCATTCTCTCAATTATTAAAGACAGATACAAAGTTTGTTTAGGACCAAGCCTATATAGAAACCTTTGACATAATTAAGAAATATCTTCTTAATCCACATGTTCTAATATTGCCTATACCTAATAGGCCTCTCCTACTATATATCTCAGCAATAGATCATGTATTAGGAGCACTCTTTGTAGTTTATTACATCAATCAAACATTAGCTAATTATGAAAAAAAAATCCACAATGGAAAAAATATCTAGAATTAGCTTTTGCCACAAAAAACTTCAACATTATATTATCAATAATGAAACTAAAGTTATCACAAAAGTATATCCCTTGATGTTTTTGATGGCAAAACCACATCTCTCTGGTCGCATCACAAAATGGGTCATTTTATTAATAGAGTTTGACTTAAAAATAGTTCTACTAAAATAAATAAAGGGCCAAATCATTATAGACCATTTGGTAGCTAGACTAATCTTGGACACTAATCCTATTAGTGACACATTTAGAGATGATTTTACTACCTATTTTACTCATTCCAACACTTGGACCATGTTCTTTGATGGTTTTTGATGTGCATCCGGTGCAAGGGTAGGAATTATCTTTATCGACCCTTATGGTCACATAGTTCCTTTTCCATATCGATTAAGCTTCTCCTAAACTAGTAACACCATAGAATATGAAGTGCTTATATTAGGTTTCTTTGCCACCCAGTCCTTCTAACTTAGATCTATTCAGGTCTTTGGTGATTCCCAAGTTATATTCAACAAAGTCAATGATGTCTATTAGATAAAATAAGAACATCTTATCCCATACTAGAACATGGTATAATGTTTATCATCATAGTTTCACTACTTTTCTATAGAAATTATACCAAGAAAAGACAACCAACATGTAGATGTAATGGAAAGTGTCACATCTCTAATTCCTATTAACATCAACAATGAACAATCTATTTTCATAATTAAATGATTACAAATGCCATCAATATCCAATGTAGATTTGATGCTCTTTCCATCATAGCCATTATGCATAGTTCCACAAATCTATAATGGTTATCTGATATCTATAACTTTCTAAACAAATCTATTACACTCAACACTTTCTCATGAAATGACAAACATAAGTTACACAAATAAGAACTCCATTATTTAATCATTGGTAGAGATATTTTTAAGTGATCCTTTGATAGATAATTCCTTTGATGTTTGACTTCAATAGAAGCCAAAATTAATCTTACACAGATAAATGCTATTGAACATGGTAGTCACTTCAAGAGAAAGGCCATGTCACTCAAATTGGTTTGACAAGGGTACTATTGGCTCATCATGGAAGATGAATGTTCATAATACACAAAGATATGCAATAAATGTCAATGACATAGTAATCTACAACATGCACCATCACAATAATTGTAGCCTATTATCTCTCCATGACCATATATGTTATGGGGATTTGATCTTATTAGAAAGATAAACCCTGAGTCTATTGATGGACACAAGTTCATCATTATATATATAATAATTTAAAAAGTGGGTGGAAGACATTCCAATTCAATATACCATAGGTGAGGACATTTATAGCTTCCTCATGAATCATATTATTTCATGCTTCAGCTTACCTATACCTATCATTTTTGATAATAGAACATCATTCAAGAATAAGACTGTGAAGAATTTTTTTAGAAAATACAAGATTAAACACACATTTTCCACTTTATACTACACATAAGGAAATGGTCAAGCAAACACTACAAATAAAACAATCAATAGAATTTTGAGCAAAACATTAACCAAATTCAGAGATGATTAGCACAATCAACTAGTTTTTACATTATGGGCTAATTGTGAAAGTATTTATACACCCATAAGAGCCACTCCTTATTCACTTGTTTATGGCACATAGGTAGTTTTACCGTTGGAATTAGAAATTCCATCTTTGCATGTCTCCCATAAAGGTATCCTCACCAATGACCAGTATCATAAAAAACATCTACACTAGCTTGAGTAGTTAGACCATACATGCATCCAAGCAGTTAAACATATCAAAATATACTAGAAACGTATACAATAATCCTAAAATGAATGAGTTCACACCAAATATTTCAAATTTAATGAACTTGTTCTCAAATAAAATCTTCGTAATATCAATGCCAAAGAAGAAATAAAAGGAAAAATCAAACCAAATTGGCTAGGTCCATACCTCATTATCAAAAAAATTGTCCCTAAAGTGTATCTTATAGCCTTACTTGAAGGAAATAAACTAAATAATATAATGAATATTATGCATTTACATATATTCCATTTATAGTATTTCATTACACACATTTTATTATACATAGGTATTGTTTGCTTACTTGTACATAATTTCTTAGCTTGATTTATCGTACATAGTTTCCTTATGATTACTTGTAACTATAAATATTTCAAAATAGCCAAAAAATTATAACATTTAAAAATAAAAAAACATTCAAATAACTTAAAACGCCAACTTTTTTTAACTATATGCATTGTCCATGCTTTAAATTTCTACTACCATGCTAGACTTACATTTTGATGTTCTATGCTATTATTTGTTGATTTATCTACATTACCATGCTTTAATCGATATTCTTTGAGTGTGTGCAGTAACACCCAAATACTTGATTACTTCACTCTACCCATTGAGGGGGCATCTTACTTCTATATTTGAGATATAGATTGACAAATCTTTTTATGTGCTTGTGGCCTTCATGCCAACCTTGCCTATTTTCAATTGTATGTGTATGTGGCATTTGAACATGCCTTGTATCTTGCTTTCTTATTTTGAGTGACATGTGCTCATGTCCCTTATTTTATTTCCCCCTTGTCCTCTTTTGTATGTTTCTTGCTTCTTACCTTGTGTGCTTGTTTACTTCTCATTGTTGGATATATTTTCATTGATGCCGAAGGTCTATAATTGGTGATAAAGGACCTATAGCATTTATTATCTAAAGGTGTTTTTAATTTTCATATTTTGGATAAAATTTGTTGATATTTATTTAATATTAATGGATATATTTTTGGTTGCATGAAATTCAAAAGAGGGCCCATAGAGAAGTCAAAGAGTGATGGGGTAAAGACAAAAGAGAAATGGGATGCATTTTCCCATGAAGAGTCATCTTGAGGAATTCCAAAAGTCACCAAGTGAAGACAAAAGAGGAAGGGCACAATTTCTCATGAAGGGACACTTTGAGGAATATGAAAATTCACCAAGATAAAGACAAAAGTATAAAGGATTCATTTGCTTATGAAGGGTCACCATGTGACTTTTCAATTGTAAGGATTTGAAGGGTCATGTAAATATGGCACCATTTTCCTTGAGGAATGAAGGATCACAAAGGGGGGAATGCCAGAGGTCATTTGGAAAGATATAAATAAAGGCTTGCAAAGTCATTTGTAATATGAAATAGAGTGCATGCTTGTAATTATTTTATATAAGGAAGGAGGAGAGAATAGAAAGAAATATAGTAGAGTTCTATCATTTATTAAGAAATAAATATTGAGAGATAGTTGTGTTTTATACACAAGAGGGGTTGGTGCTCCTAAAAGTTGGTGTTCATTAATATACTTGAGATTATTCTCCATGGTTTTTACCATTTTGGGTTTCCACATAAAAAACTTCTCTCTCTCTCTCTCTCTCTCTCTCTCTCTCTCTCTCTCTCTCTCTCTCTCTCTCTCTCTCTCTCTCTCTCTCTCTCTCTCTCTCTCTCTCTCCTCTCTCTCTCTCTCTCTCTCTCTCTCTCTCTCTCTCTCT